>JARFYF010000066.1:2137967-2155115 GCA_030265395.1 Rhina ancylostomus
CCGGCCTCCCTTTTATTCACTGTTAGGGCAGTTGCCGGTGAAACTGTTTACAGTCAGCAGACTTTTCAAGTCTCCTGTTCTCCTCCTCCTCCTCACTGTTAGGATGATCATGAGTGAACAATGACACCAGGATGAAATTAGAGCCACAACAAACCAATACGTAGCTCCATACGCTGCAAAATTTGCACAATGTTAGCAATAAATTTATGATTGCACCTTCCTCACATCTTGTGCAGTGAGGTAGTTTTGTTGCCATCCCACAGTTGCTATTGGAACTTATAGACATTACTCAAGAAGGCCACCTGGGAACTGACCAAATTACACCATCGTCCCTCAGGGAGAATATTGCCCAGGGCTAGATCACAACTACTGCAGTTGTTGGAAAGCTGAAATAAAATAAAACAGAGATACTGGTCAGGCTGTGGAGGGTGAAACAGGGTCAACAGTTCAAGTCTGAACTGGGAAAGAGAGAAAAACTAGTTTGTGAAGTTTTGGAGGTGGAGCGGACAAAAAGAATATCTCCAATAGGGCGAAACCAAGGAGGTGCAGTGGCACATAGCAGCAGATTATGTGTTGTGTGGTCAGCAAGCAAGGCTGTGCACATACCTAATCGGTCAGACTGTACTAATGGAGAATGAAAAACAGAAACAAAATTAGAGCTGGAGGTCTGGCAGAAATAGTTTGGCTGAATTAAAAAACAAAAATATCAGTATGTTTATGGTGGATCGAGCAGCCAATGACAAGCAAAAAATGTTACAAATATCAGAGAGGGGCATGAGTTATCGCTCGTGTTGATTCTGGGCGACGCTCATCAATTTGCCATCGGTAGAACTTGTCGTTTTTACTTCTCCCAAATCCTAATCATGACGCTGGGCTGTCTGGTGCATGTGAAGACCGAGGGCAGATGACAACTGCCACTCAACAGTGATGACTTGAGGAAGTTTGCAAGACTGAAAGAACAGGGTAATCCCAGCCAAAGCAACAGCCAATGCCCGGAGCATTATCCCTTGGGCAAGTGGAGGCTTCCCCTCAAATCATAAAGATATCGTATTGATGTGAAGTAAAGACCACCAACGTGGGGAGGGTACAGTCTGTGTTTGATGAGGTGGGATCTCGTTACTGTGCTGGTACATTCCCTCGTTAAGAATGTTTTATTTCCTCTGTCCTTGGCATAAATTCTGATCATGTGCAATATTTTAGGAGTGGCAATAAAGAAAGGAGTCATTGTCAACAACCTGCTCAACAGTGAATCTGTTTAATTACCCTTAGATATAAGGGTCAAAATGTCACAGTTTACAGCTGAGCGTTTGTGATCCTTATTGAGATGGCATGCTCTTCACTGAGTGCACACGACCCCTGCTGAGTGTGCATGACCCCAGCTGAGTGTGTATGACCCCAGATGAGTGTGTATGACCCATGCTGAGTGTGTACAAGCCATTAGGAAATGTCAAGAAACAACATAACAAGTCTGAGGTAGAGGAGGAACTATTGCTTCACGGCTGCATTTAATCCTAACTCATTGCTCAGCTTCAGTTTGTATCATTTACATGAATTATCTGGGTTGATATGAGATCCAGAACTGCACCTCAATGCTCCCCAGACCAGGGGTTGGACCTGCCTCCACCATCCCCTCAGTCAGTGTGCTCCAGATTGCAGTCGGCCATAGATACAATAACAGGAAGGCGTGCCAGCATCTTTACTTTCTTAGAAGGTCAAGGAGGTTTGGCATGTCACCAAACACTCTGACAGGCTTCTACAGGTGTACTGTAGAGGTGTTACAGGTGTAAAGTCAGACCTTTACCCACTCACTTAACCTATCTATATCTCTCTGCAGACTCTCCAGATCCTCTGCACAACACAAAGGTTTCATGGAGAAGGACTGCATTTTCAGGTCCTACTGCCACCGGAGACTGAGGGGCTGGGTCTGATGCAAAAGCTTCTCAAACACTGGACGTTTTGTATCACTCAAAGGGGCCACATGCCTGGCAGTGGTGCTCTGTACACGGAACACACTCACACTACAAATGTACAGAACCAATAACTCCATGAATATATTGACAAGAAAACTCCATGAACTAATAGAAAGCCATGCAATAAGTTTTTGTATTTCTGGTATATGTTTTAGGAATCAGGTTTATTTTGAAATTTTAAGAAAGGGATTTGGATGAGGTCCACCAGATCATAATGGAATAGAGGGAAACCATTCCCATTAACGGACAGTATGAGAAGCTGGGAAACTGATTTAAAGCTTTAGCTAGAAGATCCTGTGTGGATGTGAGGGGTCAGGTGTGATTCGGGATGCTTATGATCTGGAATTTGCTGATTTCAGAGATGGTAGAAACAGAATCCACCCACACCATCCGGAATCAGACAGGCACTTGAAAGGGAATCACAAGCGAGACTCTTGATGCTGGAAATCTGGAGCAACACACAAAATGCTGGAGGTCAGGCAGCATCGATGGAGGGAAATGGACAGTCGATGTTTTGGGAAGGGTCTCAGCCCAAAACATCAACTGCCCATTTCCCTCCACAGATGCTGCCTGACCTGCTGATTTCCTCCAGCTCCTTTTTGTGTTGATTTGAGAGGGAGTGTCTTGCACAGCCATGGCGTTAGAACAAAGGAATGGAACCGACAGGATTGCTGTATGAGAAACCAGCATACACTCAGTGGGCTGAATGGCCTCTTTCTATGCCATAACAGTTCCATGCTCACTCATCTGGTTTTAAATTAACTGCAGCAAAAATGGGTCCAGGTGATATTGCTGAACAGAGATTTATATAAATCTTTATGCAGGGACAGATAATACAAGCAATCATTAGCACAGTCGACAGACCTCTCAGTTTAGGCAGTGAGCATCATGTGCCGTGTTGTTACCCACTGCCCTCTTGTCCTCTCTGTGCCTGTGTCACAGTCCACACTGTGCCTTCTCAGACGAACAACTGATCCAACATCAGTGCACTGTGCAGGGCCACGAATCACATGGGTCAAACCCACTTGCTGGGCTTATTGCTAACAAACCTTCTCTCCTGTCGATCAATAGCTGCCATGTTCAGTTGATTAGTTTACCTTCAAATTCCTGTTAGCTTAGTCAGGCTGGCCAAATCATTTGCTTTATCCCTGTATGGATCAAGAGCAGCTCTCAGTATAAATCCTAAATGATCAAATTTATCCAGCCCAACTGAGGATAATTACATGGGTCTTACCGTCTAAACAATCTGTAAGTGTGTATTGAACTTGGGCAAGTATTTTGTGTGTCTTTCGCAATTTGAGACGTATTATCTGTCAGTGCTGGGCAAAATCTTGAGGATTTATATAAATCTCTGTTCAGCAATATAATCTGGACCCATTTCTGTTGCAGTTAATTTAAAATCAGACAGTTGAATAAGAATCATAGACTTGTTATGGCACAGAAAGAGTCTGTTCAATCCATTGATTGTATCATTCAGCAATCCCATCAGTCCCATGTCTTCCCCCATGGCCCTACAAATTATTCTCTCTCAAATATCTGTCCAATTCCCTTTGAAAGCGCTGGTGGATTCTGCTTCCACCACTTGAACAGACAGTAACAAGCACGCCCTGAATAAAATATTTCTCCTCACATCCCTCACAATATAAAGCTGTGGTCAGGCCGCACTTGGAGTATTGTGAGCAACTCTGGTCACCCCATTACAAGAAGGATGTGGAGGCTCTGGAGAGAGAGCAGAAGAGGTTTACGAGGATGCTGCCTGGATTAGAGGGTATGAGCTATGAGGAGAGGTTGGACAAACTTGAGCTGTTGGCTCTGGAGTGGCAGCAGCTGAGGGGAGACCTGATCGAAGTTTATGAGATCACGAGACGTGTAGAGAGGGTAGGTAACCGGTGCCTTTTACCCAGTGTTCAATTGTCTAATACTAGATGGCACGCATTTAAGGTGAAGGGGGTAAGTTCAAAGAGATGTGTGGGGCAAGTTTGTTTTTACAAAGTGGTGGGTGCCTGTAATGCACTGCCAGGGGCTGATGAGGAGGCAGATACAACAGAGGCATTCAAGAGGCTCTTAGGCACATGAATATGCAGAAAATGGAGGGAGGTGGACCATGGGTGCATGGAAAGGACTAGTTTCATGAGGCATTTAATTACTAGTTTAATTAGTTCGCACAACATCATGCTGTTCCTGTGTATTGTTCAATGTCCTATAACCCAGGCGTGAATGGAAAGACCGGTGCTGCAGTTTGCCTTTGCTTCTCTGTTCTAACCACAGCCTGAACCAGTGCAGGCTTGGACCATCCTCTTCTGACGATGTTATTGAAGTCTTCTGCCACCTCAGACAGTTCCAAAAATACTGGACACCCAACACAACACATGTGAGAAGTGCAGCAATGCAGGGGATACTGCGACCGATCCTGCACAGCAAGCTCCCACGGACAGTAAACTGGTCTTGACCTAACGATGTTCTTTGGTGATATTCATTAATACTGCTCCAACATCAGGCTTCTCATCATCGGGAACCTTGGACAGCACGTCCTCTCCAGTACCTGGGCACAGCCTTGTTTTTTTTAGAAACGGAGTCTCCTGGTGGAAAACTCCCATTGCAGAATGCTGCCCCCATAGGAGAGGTGAGGGTGGGTCAACCATGGTCATTGACAGCACTCCGAAATGTGCCGGAGGCACTCCTCGCTGACCTCGTCGTTGAACAGCCTCATGCACTTTGGGCACTGGAGGAGTCCTTGATGCCTGAGCTCAGAGCTGGCGACCTCCGGCGAGGTAGTGTTACTCCCGCGGTGCGGCAGGGGCCGATCCATACCGTTACCGAACACCGGATCCGTCATGTTCAACTCCAGGCGGTAGGTGCTGTTGCCATGGCGACGGGTGCTGGAGTCAGGGAACTCCTGCAGGATGGAGTAAATGTGAGCTATCCAATGGCTGCTTAGACAATATCCCTGTCACAACAATGATGCTCAGAAATACTGATGTACAGCTGTAAGCAACAAATCAAGTGCAGGGTTCCCCGAAAGTGGTGGTGTTGGTCAACAGGGTGGGGAAGGCTGTTTGGCACACTGGCCCTCAGCAGTCAGGGCACTGAGCACAGCAATTTAAGACTTCTTCATTAGTTGCATGTACATCAAAACACACAGTGAAATGCACCTTTTGCATAAAGTGTTCTGGGGGCAGCCCGCAAGTGTCGCCACACTTCCAGCGCCAACATAGCACGCCCACAACTTCCTAACTGTACGTCTTTGGAATGTGGGAGAAAACCGGAGCACCCGGAGGAAACCCATGCAGACACATGTGGAGAACATAAAAACTCCTTATAGACAGCGGCTGGAATTGAATCCGGGTCACTGACGCTGTAAAGCGTTACACTAACCGCTACACTAGCATTTCAGATGCCTCAATTAAATCTCCCTTCAGTCTACTCTGATTCAGTGTTCTTCTGAAGTCAAACAGAAAATATTAACATTTCCAAAAAAAAGTGTGAAGAATGAAGTGATATAGTGAAGAAAATTGGATTCCTTGCATGTACAAACTGGAAACCACCTGATCCCGATATTGAGGATCAGGAGCAGGAAAGGATCTTTCCTCCACTATCTTCCACAACCCTATTCTGTGCTATCCTCCAAATATGACTCAACCACCAGTCTCCTATCTCCCACCACATTTTATGATAGCTGATCAGTGTTACTTCCCAATGTCACAAATATTCAGTGTCACAACTGTCCTCCAGTCATTACTGTCAGCAAAATCACTACTGTAAATAATTGGTTTACAGTCTTTTGCAGAGCTGAGGTACAGGCAGGGGTGGGGTGAGGGGATACCTGTGCAGGAAATTGTGAAAAACTCATCTTTATTTCAATTTTTTTAAAAATTTTATTTACAGTGTGGTAAAAGGCCCTTCTGGCCCAACAAGTCCACGCCGCCCATTTTAAACCCATGTTAACCTGCCTGTACTTCTTTGGAATGTGGGAGGAAACCAGAGCACCCGGAGGAAGCCCACGCTGACATGGGAGAACGTACAAACTCCCTACAGACAATGACAGGAATTGAACCCTGATCGCTGGGGCTGCTTTTTTTATTGTGTACAATGAAACCAAATTTTACACATTTTTAAATCATTGAGTTGTGACTTGTTTATAGTAGGTGAGATATTTGTATAACTAAACTTAGGCTAAATCTAAAAATTTAACTCTGAGTTCCCCTAAAGCAACAAATTGTTTTCTTAAACCTGACAATGTCCACTTCCAATGACTCCTGTGAGGTTCTCATGAACTTGTTTGTTCATTAAGATAAATTGTTCACTAAGATAAATTAATTCAGCTGCCTTTTCCCTTCCTTCTCTCCATAAATCCAATGGATGAAATCTTCTGAATGATTGTTATACTTCAGTCCTGAATTTGCATTCTTCTTTGGTTTTTCCCCTCTCTCATTCTCCAGGAGCTCACCTTCTCCACAAATTTGTTGGCCACCAACTTCCCTTCCTGGTTTTTATGTTAGCTGAAGCCATTAACAGTACTCTTTCATTACATACTGCTCCCCATCTCTTTTATTCCAAGCTAACCAACCCCTCATTATGTCTCTCCATCATTCCACAATCTCTACTGATGTGTAAAATGCAAATGGATCAAATATCTCACTGTTGTTTGTCCCTTCCCCTTACAACGACCACACCATTATACTTTTAAGATACACAAGAAATCCCACTTGTCTTGGCCCCAGCTGATGAGCCAATAAGCTCAGGATGACAATTGCATCCACCAGCTGAGATCCTGACACCTTGCAAATACTAGAACATGGTTCCGAGATAGAATCTGCACATGGTGAGTTGCCAGGCATATGGTGAGGTGAAAGGAAGAGTGTAGCTCACACGTCAGCTTCCCAGACAGCAAGGTTGCACATCAGTTCTGCTCTGGAGAACTCAATTGAAGAATATAGTGGTTACTGCACATGGAGGTGCATGGGCCATTGTCTAACCTGCTAGAAAACTTGCAAGACACGTCCAGGAGTATGGGGAGCCCAAATTCAACTTTGAACACACTTTTGCATGGAGTCCGAAGCCTATCCTTTCTACCATGGATAACGACATGCAGGGTGCAACATCTGATGGCTGAAGACTCAACTGCTATTATAACATACGTAGATGCCACCTGATAGATGAACTCTACATTGGAAGCTCAGATTTTTGCCATCCAGACTCATTATGCTTCTGTCTTAGCTCCAGATACCACTGAGTGAAGATGCTTCATGGATGTCATGATGCTCAAGGGTTCTTTCCTTTGGTAGATTCCCTCCCTCTGGGAGTATATCCATCCTTGCACAATGAAAACCTACTGTCCTCTGTCAAGATTGGGATCCTACCACTGTCAATCTGACAATGCATGCATTGTTGTCTGATAGCACTCATTGTCACTGCTCATGGTGATTTGTTGTGGTCCTAAACTGGAATATCCAAGCCTTGAGCTGTTCAAGGTCATTGTCCATCGTCCATTAAAAGTGCAGTCTGCCCTCTACCAACTTGGCTGCAATACTTCAAAGATGTAGTTGAGCAAGCAAAAAGATGCAGATGTTGGGCACCAAGGGAATGGTGCTCTTGATTGGATGTAAAAATTGCTGATCTATTGACTTGGTTGCCTCATGTTCTTGTAAATATAACTGGCCCAGACAACCAAATCTCAAACTGTTGGGACTTCATTGACTTCAATGGAACCAAATTTCAGAAGCAGGCTTTGTTATACATGAGCTATTACTTTGTACATTTTGCACACAGATATGGATAATTTCAAATGCAGCATCTACATACACATCAGCAATGTTAATATCATGAAGTGTTTCTCAGTCGAGGTTTAAATCATTGATAAATACTTAGTACAGGCACGGCAGTGTAGTGGTTAGCGTAACACTATTACAGTGCCAGCAACACGGGTTCAATTCCGGCCACTGTCTGCAAGGAGTTTGTACGTTCTTCCTGTGTCTGTGTGGTTGTCCTCTGGGTGCTCTGGTTTCCTCCCACATTCCAAAGACATATGGGTTAGGAAGTTGTGGGCATGCCAGAAGCATGGTGACACTTGCGGGCTGCCCCCAGAACACTCTACGCAAAGATGCATTTCACTGTGTGTTTCGATGTGCATGTGACTAATAAAGATATCTAATCTAATCTGCCTACCAATAAATGAAGACCCAGAGGTGAAGCCAATTGAGTTAAGTAGCACTGCTCCTTTATACCTCTTATATATGAATTGATATTTAATACCAACATTAGACTAAATCAGAATCTTTTGGAAAGCCTCCATTACTCACATATCACTCCTTAAAAAAGGACCAATGCTCTATGCAGTACTCTAACATTCTGGGCAATGGTAATAATACTTCTCTATTTTTAGACTCCAACCCTCTTGCAATAAATGCCAATATGCCATTTACCTTCTTAATTGCTTGCTGCCCTGCATGCTAACCTTTTGTGTTTCATGCACAAGAACACCTCAATCCTAATTACTCCACTCATTTGCAGTCTCTCTCCAGTCTGCCATTTGATTCCTCCTACCCACATTTTCCTACATTAAAAACTATTTACTAAGTTTTTACCCACTCATTCAACTTACCTAAATCTTGTTGCAGAGTCCAGCTATTCTCATTGTATTATACCCTCCCACCAATCTTCATGTCATCAAACTTGGATACCTTACACTCTGCCTGCTCCTCTAGGACATGAACATAGATCGTAAATAATTGAGAGCTAAACTGATCCTTGGGGCACTTCACTTGTTATGTCTTTCCACTTTGAAAAAGAGCCATTTTTTTCTGACTTTCTGTCTTATTTGTGATAATCTGTCCATGTTAACATACTTTCTTCAATACCGTGAGCTGTTATCTTATGCACTAGCCTTTTATGAGGCACATTATTACATTCTTCTGGAGATCAAAATATACATGCATCTACAGATTCTCCTCTACTGACTCTGTTATGTATTTAAAGAACTTCAGCAAATGTGTCAGACATGTGTTCTCTTTCATAAAGCTATGTTGACCTGGGTTGATTGAGGTAAGCTTTACTCAATGACTATTTCTTCCTTGATTATGGACTCCAGCATCTTGGTGCATTGCAGTTCATTAATTCAGTCCTAGGACTTCACAGGTTTAATTTGTGAAATCTGCTGCATAAATAGGCACGTATGGGAGCTAGGATTGGGTGGGCAGATGATCTGCGAGTGGCTTTGCAGCTAAAGACCCTGGGAACCATTGAGATGGTATCCAGAGACCCTGGAGTGGGAGTGGGAGTGAGTTAGACAATCTGGCCCTTTGCGGTAGATATCTGATATTGCAGAATCTGCAATTTCCACAGTATTGAAATGTAGATTAGGCCTTAATGAAGGCAATTAAAATGTCTGTATAAGAGCCTAATGGAGCACTTAATGAGCAGTCTAGTAGAGGTATGTGCATTATTGAAACACTCCTTAATTGCTGTTTTTTGACTCATGACAATAATCATTATTCACTAAAGCAAGCAGTAAATCACATTACACAGGGGTCATCCTTTCTTTGAAGGACTGTGGGGCAGAATTTCTGAAGGTGAATACAACATTGAAATTTCAACAAATCTGGAATTAATGCATTTGGTTTTGCTACACGTGAAGATTCAGCAAATATTATCTCTTTCTATGATGAAAGAGTTAAATGGAGTGTTCATCTGTAAAATCTATTCTACACTGCACCTTAGTGAACCTGACAATATTGAGACCTGCTCAATCATGTGACCTTGCTGCTGTGACCTTGCTGCTGTGCTTTCCAGAGAAGTGTATCAGTTGTCTGACAAGTAAAGGATATTACCCTGGTGAGTATTTGAAATGACTCAGATAATTAGTTATTAATGGAAGCAAATCTGAGTAAATGACTAGGACATCTGCAGAGAAAAGTTAGTCTAATTTGCTTTCAAAAGGAAAAATGAGATGGCTCTTGTTAAGCATTGCAGCTTTAATTGAGACTTATATTTTGGACTTTTTGTAGTTTCAGTACAGTTTACATTGGATTTAAATTGAATTTCAGGGGAAAATAAAATATGTGATGGTTATAGTGTTAATTTTCAATCTTAATGCATTCTTTTCTACTCTTATATCCTCAGATCCTGTCTCCCTATCCTTTGTGTGTATCTGCTTATATTTGCGATACCATTAGTTGCACAATCCCCAGTTAGCTACTGTCTGGAATTTCCTAAACCCTCCAGATTTACTACATCTCATGAATAAACCTATTCATTTCTATCCAGTCTATAGTCATCTCTCCTGAACTTCTGCTGTCGCTTAGCAATTTTCTGCATTGCACCTTAAAGCCATTTTAACTTTAAGAGATACTGGTTAACTACTGTATGTGGCTGCCATGACATATCTGTTCCAAGGCAAACCAAAATAATGTCTCTGTTCATGAACAGCTTTTGGAAAAAATAATTTTTGTCACTTTTTGTGATTATTACTATGTGAGTATTTTGATTATTACTATTGATTCAAAGTATAGCACCTTCAATTATGGATTTTCAGTGTCAACATTAGGCACTCTTAGGTTAGAAAGAGAAGATAATTCTCCCTACCTCTGTCCCTGTGTTAGAAAAGCATGCTGTACTACACCTCTGGGACATTTACCTTTCCTTGTATAGCCTTCAGGGTATCATAGCCAATCATTCTTCAGTTCCAGGCAATTCAGTGCTATAAATTGCATGCACTAATCTTTAGGGTGTTATTTTAAAATGAAAACATAATTTACATGGGATCCTTACCTTATATTTAGCAGCTTACAGAGAATGTGACTATGATTTCAGCTCTTTTTTGTCTTTTAGAAGACAAGCTGGTGTTCACACTGAGCAAACCATTTTAGTTTTGACAGTCTTGGGGGGGACACATCCCTTTATATTATTGGGAAGTATATACTTTGAGATTAATTTATAATTACATAAAAATGAAGGTAAGAATGAGGAAAGTTGAAGCTCAGAAAAACAGATGATCCATTTTCTTAGCCATCAACTTCAAAAGAATGTGATTTTTTAACATTAATGCAACACTGAAACCAATTCATAATTTAGGCTAATATCTAAAGAAAAAATAAGTTAGTACAAGGTAATCTCATTTGCGTACTACTCATCTGCAACTTGGATTATTTGTCATGCTTTCAAATTTTTAGGACAAAGGTAATTACTTAAAGTTGATACTGTAATGCAACTATAAGCTAGTATTGATCTTCAAACATACTGTATTTTGGATGCTCTATTAGACCAATGCCTTGACAGCCTGTTTAAACAGACATATATAATCCCATAAATCTCTTATTGAAGAAGTAAAACTGTTGGTGCCCAGGGCAACATTCATCATTCAACTGTTATCACCAAAGGCATATTAATTGAACATTCATTTGATCTTTATTGTATGAATTTGCTCAAAGGCACATGTGTGCAGAAACAGGCTCTTCAGCCCACCATGTCTGTGCCGACCATCAAGTACCCAGTTAGATTAATCCCACGTTCCAGCACTTAGCCCATAATCTTCTATGCTCATATTGGCTTCTCTGTCTGGACTTCTAAGGCACAGGTGTCCAAAAGTAATTTATTTATTAAAAATGTTTTGTGTTTGTCCAGTTGTATTTATGATGCATAACTGCAACTTCTTTGTTTCTTTCTAAATGATTAATAACAAGGAGATTACCCATCAGCATAAGCTGTATTTAGGCCTGAGGGTGAAGGGACAGTGGTTCTTTTTTATTACTGCTTGTTCCAAAAACATATGTTCTTGTGTCAGTATGGTGCCATCATGATCCATTAATAGATGCACTATTATAAGAACTGATACAGTACTTACTTTGAAATATAAGAATAAAATCTGAGTAAAGGTACAAATACAATTGCACTAAAGATGCTGCCTTTCCTTTTACAAACTCAGGCACTTAAATTAAGAACACAGAAATGCTGAAGCATAAATAGCCATTTAATTCTTAAACTCACCTCATAATTTAAGCAAGGTATGGAATTTAATTTTATTTACTTTTCTTCTCCAAATCCATGTTACTTGCACTTCTGAACAAGGAACTTGCTAACATGTTTTTGCATTTCAGTCAAATCATTTACGGATTCATGTTCTTCAGTCTTTTTTTTAGAAATTTTGCTTAAGTTAGAGTTGGATGTTTTACAAAAATAATGTAGAGGTTATTCCCAATGCAAAAGGATGTTTCAGCTTTAAATGACCAGAAATATTTAATTGAAGGCATTGTATACACAATGCAGAAAGGCACAGGAAGTTGCCCAGGCTCAGATGATATCACACAAGTAATTTTCCAACCTGGTGGGATAGCTCACCCACTGAGAGCAGATATTAAAAGTTTGCCACTGCAGTGCACATGATCCTCCAACTATTTAAAGGAATGGTGGAAAACCAAAAGCAGTATTGTGTGAGAATTTCAGATATGTGATTCTGGCAGGGAAAACTCTTCATTACAGGCACAAACCCAAGAGATTACTTATCATACACACAGCCTTAACATGAAAGTAGTTTTCAGTATTATCTGAAACTTGCAATTGAGTTACACCCTTTTAATTTTCTCTCTGGTGTGTTTTTTAGTTATAGATATTACAAATGACACTCTATCTGCAATCTTTAAGCTTTTAATTAAGCATAACTGGGCAGTGAAAAATGAACTCACTGTTTCTTTGAACTTGTCATTAGCATTAGTTAGCTGAAATAAAAAAAATATGGCATTTTGATTGTATACTTAAATACAGAACAACTATTTCTGAAGTTGTAATTTGCCTGTTTCATAAACAGAACCATATCAAAGGATTTATAGAATTACTGGGAAAAATCCAGAGAAAGTTCGATGCCAAAAATGAACACATGGAATGTCCTCTCCGCACATACTTAATAACAGGAAGAGCTCCCACAAGTTCCATAGGAAGAGTTTTGAAGATAATTAGCGACTATGGCCTGGAGATTAATGAAGCTCTCTATCTTGCTGGTTCACCAAAAAAAATGGTCTTAGACATTATACGACCTCATATTTTATTTGACTTTCTGCCAAATGACAGTTGCTCTTTACAAAATACTTCAACATGTTACAGTTTAAGTTATACTTAAGTTTAAATTGTATTTTATGTAGGATGATGCAAGGTGTATGTGATAATAATTAAAAGAACTCTACTGACAGACTTCAGAGTCACATGTGTTATTGTAAACATCCACAGTCTTCAAATGAAAAGCCAGACAGAAATCTTGTTCATCTTCCATGTACTATAACCTATCAGCAGAACTTTATTTTTATAGTTTCTCTTGGACATAAAATTAGCTTCCTGAAGTTAACATTACTTGGACACTAAATGGTAAGTGGTAGATTTCCTCAGTATATAGCATTCTTGTCTCTGAGTCTATGAATTTCTATAAACTATTTATACTGATAATGTAGAACAGTCTCATATACAATGACTGTATTGGAGGCTATTAGCATGTAAGAGGTTACTTACCTGCAAGTTATTCCTTCTGTATAAAATTTTTAATGAAAATAATGGAGGGGCTTTTGGGTACTAGGACTTAGTTGAGGCTTGTAAGGCCAACTATTGCCTATTATTTCTTTGAATTTTTGAATGATAAAAATTATAAGAAGATAATATATGTATTAAAATGCAGAAGTAGGATTAAACAGCAAGGGAAATATAAGAAATGTTCAGATTACAATTAATAAGTGATAATTTTAACTGGTTCATAATCATAAAACAAACATTATCATATGGGAAGAAAAGGCAGTCATGTACTGTATATGGCATAGGTGTTGCTGCCAATGTTGGGATTAATGTCTGCTACTAAGTATTTTTTTCTTTTTAAAAATATTATTCATAATATTTGCAAATAAATAATAATTCTATGTTAATCCACTGGTGTCATTATTCAAAGTACAAGATATACTGTATAATTTCTTTTGCTTACATTATATTATTTAACTTTTGTCTACATTTCATGTGCAATTAGTTTCAGAGGCTTCAGCCCCTAAATGTATAATCTTGAAAGGGCCTAAAACTGTGGCCCTTCCCCATAGAGGTTTTGCAGCAGCTACACCAATCTTCAATGCATCCCCCAGCACATAATCTTGGTCCTTAGAAACGGATCAGTCTGTAACATTCAATGGTGGTCAACTCCTTGTACTGGAAAACTAAAGTACCTCTTTCACTGAACTGATGATCTTCCAGCAGCAATTGATGTTTGTCTCAGTGTTCATTCCCAGGAACAGCTTGTAGAGCATAGGGTCCTGGATTATGCAGCTGTATGGAATGAATTGCAACAAAGTCCACTGCATCCCTCTCCAAATCTTCTCAGCGAACATACATTCCAGAGGAAAGTAGATGACAATCTAACTCCCACCACAGCCACCTCAAGGGCAGCGCACAGTGGCCTGAAATTCCAGCTGTGCATGAACGATCTGACGGGGAAGGTTTTTCTAATCATCAGCCAAGTAAGGTCCTGGTACTTGTTTGAAAGTTCTGCTGATGAGGCATTCTGCCAAAAGACTCTGACCATCTGCTCAGGGAACTATCCAATAGGATTCACCATCTTTTTCTCCCCCCAGGGCCTCAGGGACATTCTGTACAGACCACAGCCTAATTGCCTTGTGGCCAAAGATACTCTTCTGCACAGACCTTTTTGCTAATTGCCCTTGAACTGAATGGCATGCTAGATCATTTTCAAAGACAAAGGAGCATTAACCAAATTGCTGTAGATTTAGCGTCATAAATAGGACTAAAAGTAAGGATGATAGATTTGATTTCTTAAAGATATCAATGAACCAGATAGGTTTTTACAAGCCAATAGTTTCATAGTCACGATTACAGATATGAGCATTTATTCCAGAATTTGTTTAAGTAACAATCTACATTTCCCAGCTTCCATGTTGAGATATGAATTTGTATCTCTGCATCATGAGTCCAGCCCTCTAATTTGATGGCCCACTAACAAGCACAATGATAATGTACCCATAAATTAAGATAACAACTAAACTTTACTTAATTTAATTAGTGGCAGAGGAACTTGCCAATTCTGATATTTCCTCATAAGTTGAGAAGCAGATGGGTGGTGAGGGTAGAGAGAAGGTTTGTAATAGTGTCCAGATCAAAGTTGTCAAGATAATAATTATTTTAAAAATTGGCAGTTAGAGAGACAGAAAAAAATATCAAAATGATACAGAAAGATGCAGTTACATCTATGAAGAGAGAGATTGTTAAAAAAAAAGTGGTTATCCAAAGTTGTTAATTTCAATATTATGTCCTCAGAGCTCCAGTGTCCAGTATAAAGATGAGGTGATGTTTCTCAAGCTTACTTCGGGCATTGTTGAACAAATTAGAAATCTGAAGACAGGTAGGAAATTATGACAGAGAATTAAACTGGCAGGAGACAGGAAGCTCAGGATTACCTTGCATACTGAATAGAGCTGTTCTGCAAAGCACTCACCCTGCATCCTCCGATGCACAGGAGACTACAATGTGAGCACCAAATGCCACACATTAAGTTGAAAGAAGTGCAAGTGGATGGCTGTTTCACTGGAAAGACCTGTTTGATTCACCAGATGGTAATGAAGTGAAAAGGTGTTTCATCTCCTGCAGTTGATTAGAAAAGTGCCCTGAGAAGGGCAGTGGTTGGTGGAGATGGAGTGGATCTGGGAGTCATGGAGGGAATGACTCCTTCAGAATGCTGAAAGTAGAGAGGAGGGGAAGGTGTTGGAAAGTCAATGAAGGTGGCAGACACTACAGGAGAATATTTGTTAAATGTGGAGGCTGCTGGGGCAGGAAATACAAGCAAGGGGAATCCTCTTGTTCCAGCTGGGAAGAGAGAAGGGACGAGCAAAGAAGTGTAAGAAATAGAGGATGCAATTAAGAGCCTGTCACCTGGGGTAGAGGGGAAACTACAAATAATGGAAAAGGAAAACATCTTAAGGGCATTGATGTGGAAAGTCTCATCACCAGAACAGATGGACTGTGACAAAGATGCTGAGGGAATGGAGTGCTTGGGTGAAGCAGGGTTGGAGGGTGTGCAGCCAAGGTCAGTCACTCAGTCTGCAAAGGTGACTCTGAGCTCCCAGTTTGTTGCTTTAATTCTCCCTTCCAGTTCCACTCTGACCTCTCTCTCTTCGGCTTCCTACATTGCTCCAATGATATGCACAGTAAGTTTGAGGAACAACACTTCATCTCCTGTCTGGCTATATTGTAGGCCTTGGGACTCCATGTTGAATTTAACAACTTTGGGTAACATCCCCTTTTTATCTCTCTTTCCACAAATATGACCTGTACTGTTTTGATTTTTTAAAATGTTATCTTCAGTCTCTATTTTCAGTTAGTTCGACAACTTTGCTCTGCACTGTCGCACAAACATTCCCTCTGGTCTCTTCACCACCCACATCTCTCCAATTTAAAACAAATTTGTTTTCACGCTTTTCCATTTCTGAGGAAGGTTCCTTGACCTGAAGCATCAGCTCTGTTTCTCTCCCCACAGATGCTGCCCAGCCAACTTAGTACTTCCAGTATTTACTGTTTGTCTTTCAGTTTTCTAACATCAGCAGTTGTTTTCCTCCAAAGGTTGTCCAAAAGGCCTGGACTAACAGTGTCTGACCTAACTAAAGAAATGAGTTCAAATCCCACAATGGGATCTGTAGATTCTGAGCTCAGTTAATGAACAATCTGAAGTTTAAATAAAACAAATAGTCTCTCAGTAATGTTATAATTGTAATAAAAACCAACCTGCTTTACGAGTGTTTGTCAGGGAGGGAAACTTGTTATCATCCAGCCTAGCTAATCTCTATGTAACTCTTAAGTACCCTCTGAAGTTGCTGAAAAAGCCATTATATTAAATTTAAATTTTATTTACAGCATGGTAACAGGCCCTTCTGGCCCAATGAGCCTGCGCCGCCCATTTTAAACCCATGTTAACCTACCCGTACATCTTTGGAATGTGGGAGGAAACCGGAGCACGTGGAGGAAACCCACGCGGGAGTTTCCTCCCACGCGGGACATGGGAGAACGTACAAACTCCTTACAGACAGCCACGGGAATCAAACCCCAATTGCTGGCACTGTAATAGCATCACACTAACTGCTATGCTACCGTGCTGCAAAATAAGGATAAAACTATCACAAGGAGTGACTGGGTAGTATAACTACTAAAGGACAAC
>JARFYF010000066.1:2204105-2215567 GCA_030265395.1 Rhina ancylostomus
CTGGAGCATTGAGGTGAATAGTTGCTGTGGTGCCCATTGTCTGCATGCAAACTCATTTCTGCACACTTGGTTTTCATCTCACATTCATCACTGTGCCTTTCTGCCCAAGGCAGAGGTTGATCATGGTTTGCATTGATGTTTAAGAATTTTTGATAGCCTCCTTTGAATTGTTTCCAAAAATACAATCAGCATACTTGGCCACTTCCTTTTGTGCTGGTTGGCGAAAGCACTACTCAGTATAATTCTATTTCCCCTCTCTCCCCTACCACACTTGAAGCTATGGGCTAGAAGGCAAAAAGTTGCTTGAGAAATCCAAACTGAAGCCATCTGCAAGTGACAGAAAGCAGATCCCTCCCAATTTCCCATACGTCCCAAGGGCTAGGATCTGGCATTTGCCAATTCTTATTATCAGATGAAAAGCGCATGGGCAGGATCCCCACTATTTCATGAAATTCCAGGATTTGTATGTTTTCACTCTGGAATAAACCATCTGCTTTCATTCCAGAATTCCTACTTCTGCCTCATTTTCGTCTTTATCAATGGCACAGCTATTGACTTTAGAACTGGGAGCTTATGTTTTACAGTCATTATGCCTGTTGCAAGGCTTCAATTAGATATGTGAAAACATTTTGGAACAATGGATTCACTGTAATTTCTCCCCTAAGAACTTGAAGGAATTACACAAGGAGGTTAAGATGCATACAAAGTGAAATTTGACAATTTCAAAGTGAGGATCAAGTTTCTAAAAATGTCATGAGTTAATATGCATTTGAGGTTTGCTACATATGATAATTCAGTTGGTTACATAAAGACATAAAGATGCAAGCACATTTTTGATACAAAAACCATGTCATTAATATTAAAATGCCAGTGAAGTCCGCTCGCCTTGGTTTGAATGCGGCCGCACGCTTCCCCTTATTAATCAGGGTACTGGAATCAATCAATGTCACCTCGCAAAAAATCGAAGCGAAAATAGCTTTGCAAAAACTTTTTAAATGGTTTATGCAGGAAATTAGACTTTAATATGCGTACAGACACCAGACTATCGGGGTGATCTACTAGTAAAATTAGATGCAAATGAGGAGAAACGCTTTGCCGCAAACCCCATAAAACGCCCAGAAGTCAGTTATATTAATATGCAGAAAACAAATGAAAAGCTACTCGCTGTAATAACCGTTTAGTCTTCAGCTCAACCAACTACCCCGTTTCTGCGTCGAGAGTTTGTATTAGCTCTTTTCCCACAAGCAGACCACACACGTTCCAGGTTAGTAATAATTTATGGTAATTTCCCCCATAAATCCACAGTCGGCTCCATTCGTATTCAAACACTCCCAAACCAACCAGACAAATGACAAACACAATATTGGTTTTGATCGCTAATGTTTACATGCCTTAAACGCGCAGGTGTAGTTCATTTCGAGTTTTTGATGAAAATATCGGGAGGGATGAGGAGCCTGCGAAACTTGCAAAGCTTCTAATATTTACAAACCGGAGTGAGGGGCGGCCCATTCAGCTCCTGCCCGTTCCGCAGGGTGCATCACAACGCGGGCCTGGAAAACATCGTTTCCCACGTAGAAAGTCAACGCCACCATGGGTCCGCGCACGGACTGGCCAAACACCGGGCTCGCGGGGTTTTCGGGGAGACCGGGCACTTTTTTTTAAAAAAGTATTGACAGCCGAGGATTTCAACCAGTCAGCATCTGAGTGGGTCCCGAACCCCGGCCGGACTGAAACCAAGGGGCTGTTGCACTAACTCTTTGCCTTCACCCCAAACCTGCCAGCATGGCCGTGCCTTCTCTAAATAAACTCTTCATTGGTCGCCAAAACATCTTCAGACAAACTACAGGAACCTTTTTTTAACTATGTCTTGTCTCCAGCCCATTTGCCGAATTTGGAGACCGGTACGCAACTCATGGTTAGAAAGAAATCCGATTTAGTGAAATGCGTGCGATTAACTTTTCGCATCACCCGGGCGATCTGTTGAAATTTAAGGATAGTTAATGTGATAAAATAGGTGTTAGGGTAGCGCTGGATCAGCCGTGTAATGTGTATATTGGTTGGTCGTTTGTACAAAGAACAACAAAAGTTCTCTAAACTAAATTACATTGCACTTCTGAACTGCGATGCAATTTGAAGTATCTTTTACAGAGAGGGATTGTGAACAATTCTGTGTGTGTCTGAAATTGAATAACAAAGCAACTTTCTGAAGGCTCTCTAAGTGAAGTACTCAGGCGTGACATTCCCAGGGTGACTGGAGACAAAGGCGAGGGTCAGCGAGATGAAAAACGAATCAAACAGCCACTTTCACACGTCGCCGTCGATTGCGGCCTCTCTAAACAATAGGGAACAAATGTAAGAAAGGGGTAAAAGGACTGAGGCATTCGATCTAACATACGATATTGGGACAACATTGTCAGGGCCGAGTCAATATCAAACAATATCATTTGTTGAATTAAAGCTCGCTTACAATTTCTTTTATTCTCTGTCCTTGCTTTGATTTTTTTTCTCTCTGCTGGCTGGGGATTTCATGCGCTCGCTGCGGGACTTCCGGTGGCTCATGTCGGCTTCATCTTATCAGAGCGGCTGCTCGACTTTCTGCCAACTTTGGCACTGGCGTCCTTCCTCGCCACCCGTGCGGTGGACGCCGAGGGCGAGGGTTTGGGGGGGGGGGGGTGGGGGCGAAGAAGGTGGGCGCGGGTCAAGTCACAATGAGGCGACCCGAGGACCTTCCCTTCTTAAAGGGGAAGGAGCTCTGTGGTCTGGCCGAGCGCCTGAAGAACGCGGCGCCTCACAAACAGTCCCCTTTCCCTCCCCACTACTCGCTGTTCCAGCGCATTAGTGCGGGAAACAGCGACCTGGAAGTGGCGCTCATTCCTCCACCGGCTGCACAATAATATAATCTAGTGATTGTATCCTGTGGTACACAAGTCCTTAAACAATGCCTCTCTCAGCGATGCGCTGACTCAGACAGATCTGGAAAGTTAAAAGCAAAAAAAAAACTCTCCCTGCAATTAGCTGGGGTGATGGATGCGCAGACACACGGGGGTCGCTGGAACGAACACCTCGGCGGCGAGGAGGGGCGGGAGGAATTTTCGGGGGGAAGGAAAGGGAGGGTAGAATCTACGCTCCGGAATCAGGGCGAGCGCGCCCGAGTGTCGGCTGTTAAGTGGCTGTGGATTTCGCCGTAGATTATTGATGTATCTGCGGGCTATGTAGATTTTCATAGCTAATGAATAAACAAGTACCGACCGCGGGCGGTGCGAATCGGAGTTAATGCAAACATTTGGATAAATACACCAACAATGTAAATTAACTAACATGTACCATGTGCGTAGGCAAAGAGGGAATGGGAAAGGAAGGCGACTTAAATCACAACACGGATGCCGGGACTGCGAAATGCCGAGCATAATGTAAAGACACACGTTACAGTTCCAGAGGACACGAGTCATGGATAGAGGTACATGCTAACATCGTCCGTCTACAGAGTGTCACACTCTTAATGTTTGACGGTAAATGTCTCACCTTCAACGTGATATATCTGGAATACATTATTTTAATTAAGTCTATGGCGATTTACTTTCCTTTGAGATCCATTCTACAGAGCAATTAGGAACGTATTGGTGCTGGTACATATGAATATTCAGGAGACTGTCAATTAATTAGCAGACAGGGTATCTCATTATCGCACTCAAAGCCCGTTAGTGCTCAGCAGAATTAAAGTCTGTGGCAGTACGCAGGATTAGTGAATATTTTACAACATACTCATTTAACTTCATTATCATAGTGGTTACAATGCTGCCGTTTTATTAATTAAAATGTTCATTAATTTGCCTCGTATTATACAATCATATCTCTGTGAGATCTGGGCGGGAAGGCGCCAGTTACCGCTTTAATAACGATAATTGAAAGTCGCTGTTCCCGACATTGCTCTTGCTTGTAAGATTATCCCAAAAAGGCTTGAAAGATAAATATTAAACCTGGTACCACAAAGGGAGCTGCTAAATAGATACTAAATTAATATGCATGTAAAATTAATTAGATGGTTTTCATGACATCAAAACGCCCGACAAATAAGTACCTGTATAGAACACCTTCTGGGCATTTTGAACATATGCTGGAATTATAGTTAATTGACTAATTACATAAATTACGCATTAACTTTATAACACATCAAGTATAAAAGATATCTCAATTAATTTTGCATAAATTAAGATTGCAAGCAGAGAAGAATAAGAGAAATCGCACTGGCCATGAGGAAACTGTTCCATTTTTAAAGAAAATGCGACAATCAGATTTTAGGAATCAGGAGTTAACGGGAGTGGCCAAGTCAACCAACTCAAACTGCCAGTGTGGTCACATTCCCAAGTGCCGCACCCCTCCCGGCTCTCATTAGGAGAGAAACACTTCATTAAAATCAATTACTCAGCGCACCATAGATTAGCTTTTGTCAAAATATGGGCCCGCCCTCTCGCTTTAAGCGGCGATACCAGGGAAGGTAGAATTAAATACTCAGGACATTGTTACAATCGCGTTCTCTTTTAACCATTACTATTCCACGGGACTGTAATAAGGCGTAAAACACGACGAGACGAGGGCTTTACTATGGCCCAATATCGAGTTTCTTCACACAGCCGCTATTACCATTACCGAGGGAACACACACACACACATAAGATACAACACACACCACGCACATACAACACACATGTACAACACACACACACACAACACAAGGCAAACACATGCAGACGTACAAACACGCACATCTGAGGAATGTTCAGCAGCAAAAGAGCATGTTCTCTCTCTCTCTCTCTCTCTCTCTCTCCATCTCTCCCTCTTTCTTCGTCTCCCTCTCCCTCCCCTCTCTCTCTCACTCCCCCTCTCCCCATCACGCCTGATATTCGCCCTCGGGTTAGTCAGCGGCAGACGGAGGGTTAAAGCGTTAAACCCGCGCCGGCTGCCGAACTCTGGTGGACTTTTCACCGATCTTTGTTTCTGCCCGCGGATGTTCGTGGCAGGGGACAGGATTTCAATCCGAGGCACCGCGACACTTTGTTAACAGGTTACCGTGAATAACTGAGAATACATAAACTGCTCGGGCCCCGGCCAAACTCCAGCATCACCGTCAGCCCCCGGTCTCTGAGTAACTTCCAGAGTAAGTTGGTGCCTCCCTGTGTCCGAGAGCCGGTTGTACATACATCGCACACACCCTTCTCCCAGTGCGGGGTTAACTCTGGAGATAACTGTGGGCCAAGGCCCAGGAGACCGACATTTGCTCGCTAAAGTATCTAAAGCTGCGTTTCCCGCGTTAAACTTGTTACTCGGTGGCTGCCAGACCGGGCGATAACTGAATTCCTTTGCTGGGGACGTGATGCGTTGAAGCTCATTATGGAAACCGATACATTGCGCCCCAGGACGTTATCGTTACAGACCTTGGCGAAGCCAGAAGGACAACCAAACTCAAAGGTTAATGAGGGACATCTGATTCCGGGCCAACTCTCCAGTAACGGGCATCCTTCCCATTGAAGTCCGAGGAGCAAGTGACAGAGAACGACGGGGGTGCGGGGGAATACAGAGAGAACTGGAAGCCAGAGAGAACTGGAATACAGAGAGAACTGGAATACAGAGAGAACTGGAAGCCTATCTCTCCAGGACTCAGGACAGGTGGAAGAAAACAACTGAGAGCAGGGAGCCGACAGTGAGAGGGGTCATTGAGCTGCAGGAGAAATGTCAGTGTGGCAGACGCAAGACAGAGCGAGGACGCAGGGGTGGGGACTAACTGTGAGGTGGGAAAGTGGATCAGAAGGGATGGAGAGACGGAGCGGTACACAGTCCGCTGGAGGGACCCAGCGGGTCGAGCAGCATCTGTGGGTGGGGGAGGAATTGTCCACTCTGGTCAGGGTCTTGACCCGAAACGACTACAATTCTTGTCTCCCGGCGTCTCTTGTGCCTGGCGGAGGGGGTTGGGGGCGGTAAAGCGAGACGGGGCGGAAGAGATCGGCACCTCTCTTCTGG
Source organism: Rhina ancylostomus (assembly GCA_030265395.1). Taxonomy (NCBI): domain Eukaryota; kingdom Metazoa; phylum Chordata; class Chondrichthyes; order Rhinopristiformes; family Rhinidae; genus Rhina; species Rhina ancylostomus. The sequence continues at coordinate 2,210,120 of JARFYF010000066.1, forward strand.
ACAGGGTTAAAGTAACAGGGCGTAAGTTCCAGGTGAAAGGGACGAGTTAAGAAATTTGCGCCTGTCTTGTTCACTCCCGGGTTTCACAAGCTTGGGAGAGCCGCCGACCCTCTCTCTGTCTCAGCCCCGCCAACGGGGACATCAATGGGCCGACCTGGAAGCCCGGCCCAGGGCAGCAGGAACTCTGAACCACTGATGTGACCGGACACTCCCGATTCTGCAGGGACCAGCCCCTCTCCAAACGCCGGCGCGTTGGCCCAGAATCCACCAGATCAAAGGCGAAGGTGTAACAACCTACTTGGTCTATGGGCCGTGTACAGGAGTGTTACCCATCCGGGGGCTCCGGGAGCGCAGGGAGTTCATCCCAACAAGGTCAAACGGAGGACTGTTTTTCAAAGATGCGCTGGCGACCCGTTTCCCCTCATTTCTGATTATTTCTCGAGCCTGAGAGGGACAATCTGACGGCGTGAGGTTCCCCTCGGGTACCCAGGCCCCGCTGTACGGGAGCTCGTCTTACACAGTTGACGTTAATTATCTAAGTGCAGCCAATCAATAAAATAACAGACATGTTAGCAAACAGCACTGTTTCCGGACATACTTGTTGGAATAGAGGGGCCAATTAAGATATTCAGTCGAGGTTCTCAGATACACTCACCTCTGCTCACTTCCTTCCCGGACAGTAGCCATCAATTGCCTCAGCTGAGAGCGAGCACGGTTTTACAAGCTACGAGCGAATTCAGCGAGTTTAGAATTGTTATTGTCGACGTTTTCTCCTCGTTTTGTATGAACGGTTTCATCCCTTGCCCGCGCCCCACCTCTCTCAGCACAAACCGGCCGGGAGTCACACCCCGTGTCCCTCTCCCTCCGGTCCGAGTGTCACACCCCGTGTCCGCCTCCCTCCGGGAGTCACACCCCGTGTCCCTCTCCCTCCGGGAGTCACACCCCGTGTCCCTCTCCCTCCGGTCCGGAGTCACACCCCGTGTCCCTCTCCCTCCGGGAGTCACACCCCGTGTCCCTCTCCCTCCGGTCCGGAGTCACAGCCCGTGTCCCTCTCCCTCCGGTCCGGGAGTCACACCTCAGAGTGCCGAGTCCTGAGATCCATCAGCAAAACCTGGCTGGGGTTGAGATTTGGGACTGGTTTGCCAAGTTACTAACCTTCGCGTCACTGTAACTCAGTCCTGAAAAGACGCTTCCGCCACCTGTCTCACCGGCTCTGGGGGCGAGTGCACCACGCCAGCACGATATGAAGGGTCTCGGCCCGAAACGTCGACAGTCCAGTCCCCTCCAGAAGCTGCCTGACTCACTGAGTTCCTCCAGCATCTTGTGTGTTGCTCCCGCTTCAGTTTGTTCTGGGACGGCAAGTGATTGATACCTGATGCCGGAGGTCCGCTCTGAGTAACAAGGACATGGAGACGGAAGAACAAGTCAGACTTCACCTTGTGACCGACTGTACCGGTTGGTCACGATTCTTGGCTCTGTTCTTATCGACCAGCCTAGCCCAAGAGTAATGAGAACTGGCGCCTCTTCCCACTCGTCCCCCAGCCCCCCCCCCCCCATATCTCTCCCCTCCTCAGCTCGTTCCTGACCTACCCTCACCAGGATCTCCAAACACAGCTTTACCTCACCAGTACCACTCTGCGTTCAGGGAGGGTGTTTCCCGGGCTGAGGAGTCTAACACTGGGGGTCTCAGAGTAAGGAGAGGGCCATTTGGGGCTGAGATGAGGAGAGATTTCTTTCAACAGGGGGGTGGGGAACCTTTGGGATCCTCAACATGAACTTGATCATTGAGTTCATTCAACAGAAAGATGGACAGATTTCTGGATACAAAGGGAATCGGGGGCCATGTGGAATAATGCAGGGACACTGTGCTGGGGTGGACCAGCCATGATGTTGGTGACTGGTAGAGGAAGTTGAAAGGGCCAATGGCCTATTCCTGCTCCTGTCTCTGACCTCCTTATGTCAACTTCTGCCAAACTGACAGAACATCCAAGCCCAGCAACCAATGTGCAGAAATTCCCTTCAGACTATCTGTGGAAGTTCTTACATCCGTCAGAACTCTGTCCCCAAGCCAGAAGCTCCAACCTTCCCCATGGTAACCGCTTCAAACCAAACCAAATGGAGCCAGATTTGACCCCCAGTCGACCTCTGGACCTTGTGTCCATGGTGACTGCCTGATTCCACCTCTGCATCAGCACCTGGCCCCAATCCTGCCCCAGCCCCACCATCTCTCATCTGCACCATTGTTAGGTTTCACTTGACTGTTCCAATACATTCATGGCCAACCTATCTCAATGCACTCTACATTAATGACATCCATAGAGCACAGTCTGTGTCCTAATTTGCAATGTCTCTATCACTCAGCACTCCTGGATGCACTACCATACACTAACCCACAGTTATTCCAAGGATTAATAACTTTCCCTGTCTCCCTGGTAAATTTGTGTCTGCTGGTTTGACGAGTTTGCTGCCATTACTGGCTTCCTGTTAATCCTGGGGTTTCTGAGACACTGGTTCAACAGTAACCCTTGGTTTTCTAATATATGCTCCCTCACCGTTAACCTACAGCTCAGAAACATTCATGTTCCTGTTCACCCAAGTACTTACCGAGCCACACTGGATTCCTGTTAACCCAACTTGTGCTGAGTATCACTGGCTTCCTATCAACCTTCAGCTTTCTGACTTACGCTCTCTCCATTACCTTTGGGAATAGTGTCCTACACTGCTCCTCTAAAGCCTGGGTTTGTTCACCAACATCTCACCTTGTTAATCCTAGTCTTGCTGATCCACCTTGGCTCCATATTAACTCTCAGCTTTTTGAGTGGGTCCAGAGCAAATGAGGAGGGAGAAAAGAAATTAGTGTTGGTAAAGAAATATTACTGGAGGTTAATGAGCCTGGAAACTGATCCCAAGGATCTGATGATCAACAAGCCAGAGTTTTGAAGGAGGTGGCCATGGAGAGACTCCTTTGGTGATTATCTCCTGAAACTCTATAGATTCTGGAATGTCTCCTGCAAATCGAAGGGGGTGCAAATGTAAGCCCACTATCTAAACAGGGAGAGAAAGAGAAAATATGGAACTATTGTTCAGTTAGCCTGGCATCAGTATTCAGGAAAATGCTGGAATCTATAACAATGGATGTTATATCAGACACTTTGAAACTTATAATAAGAGGGAGAAGGTTCAACCTGGATTTATGAAAGGGAAATCCTGTTTGAAGTTCTTCAAGGATTCTCGAGGTAGAGTCAATGAGGCAACTGGTGGACATAGTGAATATGCATTTTCAGGTTTTGGATCAGGTCACAAACAGGAGATTCCCGAACAAGGTCCCATCAAATGGAATTGGTGATAATATAACAGCACAGATTGAGAGTTAGTTTACAGAGAGAAATCAAAGAGTAGGAATAAATGGATCCTTCACAGGTTGGTGAACTGTCACCAGTGGAGTTCACAGTTCTAGTCTGGCTCCTTGTTACCCCTGGGCTCATTGGCTTTCACTGGTTTTCTGTTAACCAAAATCCTGTCGATCTACCCGAGCTACCCTGGAAATTATGTCCTGCTCTGACTTCCTGATAACCTTGTGTTCCTGGATTTGGACTGGCTAGTTGTTACACTGGTGTCCTGTTTGCTGACCTACTCTGGCTCCCTGCTAACCCTCACTTCCTTGCTAAACATGGGTTTGCTGACCCACAATGACTCATTGTTAGCTCTGGATGTTGAGACCTAAGCTATTCCTTGGTAGACAAGATCTTGGTGACTGGCTCCACTTGTCTGTTAATTGAAGGCTTTCTGACCTTCAGTGGCTCTCTGTTAACTCTGAGTTCCTGACCTGTACTGACACCTTGTAAACACAGGGCTCACTTATATACCGAGCCTTTCTCTCATAAAATAGTTCAGTGGATGTCTGCTAAATCTGGTCTTGCCCTCCAGCCCACATTTTCCATTGACCTTGGACTTTCTGACCCACATTGAATCTAGTATATCCCTTCACTTCCTATATTTTTGACCTGCTCTGGGATCTCTGTTAACTGACAGTTTCTGCCCTACACCATTTCCCTATTGCCCTTGGGCTCACTGATCTGGATTGGTTTGTTATTGACCTTGCCCTTTCTGTCCTACTTTGGTACCATGTTCACCCTGGGCTTTCTGAGCTACACTGGTTTGCCTGAACTTGCTGATCTACACGGGATCCCTGTTAACCCAAAGGTCACTGAGCTACAGTGGCTCCTTATTAACTCTGGATTCACTGACCTGCTCGGGCTTCCTATTAATCCTGGCTGACTAACAGGAAGGAGAGTGTCAGCACAAATGGTTATCGTCTGTTTGGCAAGATGTGATGTGTTTCATGGATTGGGGCTAGGGTAACTTTATAATTTATTTATACAACTTGGATGAAGGTGTGGTTGCAAGTTTGGCTATTGATTCAAAGTTAGGTGGGGAAGTACACTGTGAAGTAGACATAAGGAAGCTGCAAAGGGGCAGTGATAGGTTAAGTGAATGGGCAAAGATCTGACAAATGGTGGGAGAAAATGGGAAAATGTTCATCTTGTCAGGGAAAAGAATAAAAAGGATATATTTTAAATAGTGAATGATTGCACAGTGTTGAGATGCAGATATCCTAGTGTGTGAATCACAGTACGCAGGTACTGCTAGTAGTTAGGAATTAAACAGAATGTTATTGTTTATCGCTGGGGGAATTGAATATAAAAGTAAGATTTATAGAGGGAACTGATGACCACATTGGCAGTAACGTTGACAGTATTGGTCATCCCTTTTCATTAACTTTTCAGTTTAGAGGAACGGAGTTGACGACATAATATTGCTCTGTTTTTAATGCGAAATTTCAGTCCAGTTTTTTTCTCTTTTTTGTCCCTGTTTTAAAATTTTCTTTATAGCTTGGTTTGTTATATTATTTACAATTTTTTATTGATTTGGGGATTCTTTTGGTTAGATATACAATAAATCTTTTTCTTTCCTTTCTTTTATATTATATTCAGCTACTAAGAGATCATGCGATCTGAAGACTATTATATATTTTATTATTTTTTATGATTATCTATGTCATGATTGTTCTCTTGATCTCTTTGTATTACATGTACATTCATTGATGTTATATATTAATCTGTATTAATTTTGAAACTAATAAAAAATTGACAAAAGACAGTATTGGTCTCCTTATTGAAGGAGAATTTACCAGACTAATATTTGGAGCAGGCAAGTTGTCTAATGAGGAATGTTTGGACATGCCAGGCTTGTACTGCTGGAGTCTGGGAGAGTGGGTGGTGATTCAACTGCAACATGCAAGTTCCTGAGGGGGTCTTGACAGGGTGGATGTGGAGAGGATGTTTCCTCTTGCAGGAGATTCTAGAATTCAAGTCACTGTTTAAAAATAAGGGGACAAAAATAATTCTTTAAGATCAAATAATCAAAAATAAACTTTAAGATGGAGAA
>JARFYF010000066.1:2617667-2631867 GCA_030265395.1 Rhina ancylostomus
TAATTTGGTAAGTGGAAAGGGAAGTGAAGCTCCTAAAATTGAGACTAATGAGAATTCAAGTGCTGATTGGTGCTCAACAATATTCCTTAATGTCTGATGTTCCTTGGCCTTGCCCTTCAGAGTAATGAGAAAAGGTTGGCTCTTAATTCAATTCCACTTTTGAATGACTCCCACTTGTCAGATGTCGACTTTACCGCAAGCAGCTACTTGCAGACTACTTTTGCCAGGTTATCGAAATTGTCATTTCCCCAACTCAGGATTGTAATTTTGATCCATCCTTGACTTTTTCTATAATTTGCTTGAAACTTGGTTATAGTCAATAGCTCATTCTCCCCAATAATACCCCAACCACTTGCCTGGCTACATTCCCTAAGGTTAGGTCTAGTACTACCTGTTCCCCCTCAAGATCCTGGTCCTTGATCTTAACTGGAAGAGTTTTTGGTTGTGAACATTTAACCTTCAGACGCTGCTTGTGACCATTTGTGTATTTCTAGATTTTTGTGGAAAATGCACTTAAAAATGACAATTGCATATTTTCCAAGATACAAAAGAATTGGGTCTTTCCATGTTTTGAATAAAATGTTTTACAATACAAGATGTCTGCTTGATTTGTAATAGATTTCATCTATTGTTTTCTAGAGAATTGCCCTTTGGACTTGGCTGTACAAATGCTCAAATTTCCTCTTTTACAGCAATTTGCTGCCTTTGAGGTTTTCTGAGGCAAATGCTATAAAAATCCTTCATCTGATTAATGAGTTTGTTTATTGTTGTCATAAGCATATACACAGGGTATAAGTGCCATGAAAATTAGCTTTTTGCAATGGCAGTACATTACAAGATGAGGAAAAACACGAGTTAACAAACTTAAAATTAACAATTTCCTCATTCTAATTTTTTTTGCAAAAAAAATTGAATCTCAGGTTCACTTCTGCCATTTTGCTTTTTAATGAAGTCCCTTATCTAACTGCAGTGTATGAACAGGTACATTGTACCACACTCGTGCTACTAAATCCTTTCCCATGTAGTGCTAAAATCTTTATTGATCAGTTACTAGTTATTTTACTACCATTTCCTGCCTTTGAGTCCCTTTCATCACTGTTATGCTTAAACAGAAATTTCTGAGATGTATTGTGGAACAGGATGTATACATAGTTTTAATTTAACAGTTGAATGAGTTTACCTATTTACTTGCCACCAATTGCTGAATTAATAAAGATAAATTGTAGCCGATTAAAGAAAAGTTTTATACTCTGAAGGGGACTGTATGTGGTACATGTAGAGCATATTCTGTTTTGTGCTACACAATGCATTATAATAAGATGCATATTGCATCCTCCAATATAAGCACTTGTGCACGTAAGCAGGTGAATATGCTTTTGCTACCAGAGGCTAAAAGTTTGATATAACCTGATAAATGTATTACTTTAAAATGCTTATGCTTTAGTGTCATGAAGTCTCATTAGTCAAACATTGGCAAACAAAGCAATGTGTACCACATTTGCCATCATTCACTCATTAACAACTAATATTATACATTTCAATTCCTGATCAAGTTGGCAGTTGCTTATTGTAGTGTAGCCGTTAGCGTAACGCTATTACAGCGCCAGCAATCGGGGTACAATTCCCGCTGCTGTCTGTAAGGAGTTTGTACGTTCTCCCCATGACTGAATGAATGTGTTTCCTCTGGCTGCTCTGGTTTCCTCCCACATTACAAAGAAGTGCAGGATAATAGGTTAACATGGGTATAATTGGGCAGCACGGGCTCATTGGACCAGAAGGATCTGTTATTGTACTGTATAAACAGAGTATTAAGTTTTAAAAAGCATCTCGTAGAAATACTGCAATTCCACCCATGCTTCCATTTGTACCACAAATCAGTAACTTTCCCAAACACAACTGATGACTGAGGCCTTTCCATCTGAAGTTTCAGTCACCCATAGCTTAATATCTGCATTTCCCTTAGCATTTGGCTGTGTAATGTGTCTACACGTCAGCAATTCCTTTATTTCTTAAACATACCTCACAAAATTACCAGTGTCCTTCTGTGCATTTTCCCTGTCTTTGCACCTGCCTTGCTTCTGCAATAAAAATAGAAAATGCTAGAAATGCTCAGCAAGTCAGCAGCATCCATGAATTAAAAGCACATTAGAAATGCAATCTGTCACACTGCCAGAGCACTAACTAGCTTGGAATCTCCTAATAGCACAATTGAAGTCTGATAGTGGTGGTGTGACATAACATTCTGGCTAGGGGGTCCCCCAACAAATTAATGGATAGGGTATTGATGATGAATTCTGTTACCAGTTTGCCTGTGAGTCTTCAACTTTAAATTTCATTTCCCTGTTTTTCTTCAAAACACCTTGCCCCCTATTTACCTTAAACCAAAAGAATAAATGTATGTAATTTCCTGTGTTGTCAGTTGCTGAATTGGGTTTTACTGTGTCACATTCTCCTAAGGCATTGCATTCCGAATTTCTTCAGAAGCTTGAAGACGATGATAAATTCCTGCTTTCTGTAGTGGGTTGTCTCTTTGTACTATTCCTGCTTGCACTGACTGGCCTTGTCTTGAATGCTGAATGTTAGAGGCTTGCCTCGGGTGACAATCCACATGGCTGTATCCTCCTGTATTTACCCCTCTGCAGCCTCCCAACTATTCCAGCCCCAATCTGTTCACTTCATAGTTTCTTCCCCAGGTCTGCTCTTGTTTTCTGCAGACTCACACCTCTCCCGTCAAACCCATTTTGTTTTCCTTTGATTTTCATTTTTCATTTCCTAATAACTGATCATTTGCTGCTCAAAGTTGGATTTGATCAATATTTTCTTTCATCTGACACTTTCTTTAACTATATAAAATGGGCATCTATTCCCATTAGAAAACTCACCCTAAACTTATTCATTAAAACAAAATGCATACAAAGTCCAAAGGGAGTTTCATTACATCATTACATCCTGCACTCTTGTTTGTTGTCTTCTTGCCTTTGGACCTTGTACTCACCTCCCTTTGGACTTTGAATGCACTTTTCTTTTGGTGTCCCCTTTCAACCCATCCATTACCTAGCAGCCTGTGTCTGACGACTCAAACCCTCTGTCTAAATTAGTCATGTAAAGACATGGAAACATTAAGTCTTAGTGTGTGACACAGATTTGTTCCCCTTTTTTCAAAGTAAAGATTTCAGCTGCTCAACAACTCAGGCCTGCTCCACCATTTAATAAGGTTCTGGCTGATCTGATTGTAACCTAAACTCGTTTCCTAACTATTCAAAATAATGTTTTGTTTCTTGGTTATCAAGTATCTTTCTACCTCTGCCTTTTAACAAAAAAGAGAGATTGCTGGAGCCTTGACCAGATCATTGTGACCTCTAGCAACAGCTGAGGTCATGGAGGACTTGAGTAGCTAATGTTTCTTTGCTCAAAAAGAGAAATGGGGATAATCCTGGAAGCTATAGGCTGGTGAGTCTCACATCAGTTGTAGGGAAGCTATTGGAGAGGATTCTTGGGGATAGGATTTATGAGCATTTTGAAAAGCATAGCCTAATTACAATCAGCATGGCTTTGTATGGGGCAGGTCACGTCTTACTAATGATTTTTTTTTTGAGGATGTAACAAAGGGGATTGATGAAGGTTGAGCTGTGGATGTTGTCTACATAGATTTTACTAAGGCATTTGATAAGGTCCCTCCATAGTAGCTTTGTTTAGAAGATTAAGTTGCACAGAATCCACAGTGACTTGACTGTTTGGATTGAGAATTGGCTTTTTATAGAAGGCAGAGCATAGTGGTTAATGATCTTATCCAGGCTGGAGGTCCGTCACTAGTGGTGTTCCACAGGGATCTATGCTGGGACTTCTGCTATTTGTAATATAAATGACTTGGATGAAAACGTGAATGGGTGGGTTAGTAAGTTTGCGGATGACACAGATTGGTGGCATTGTGGATTGCCACCAATTGCCATAGGGTACTGCAGGTTATGGATCTGTTGCAGGTATGGGTGGTGCAATGGCAGATGGAGTTTAATTCAGGCAAGTGTGATGTGCATTTTGGGAGATCAAATGTAAAGGGAAAGTACACAGTTGCAGGACCCCTTAACAGTGTTGACATGCAGGGAGATCTTGGGGGTCAAAGTCCATAGCTCCCTGAAAGTGGTCATACAAAGTGTTAGGGTGGTAAAGGTGAATGGTGTGCTTGCCTTTATTAGTTGAGGTACTGAGTTCGAGTTGTGTTGGGGCTTTATAATACTCTGGTTAGGCTGTATCTGGAATATTGCATTCATTTCTGGTCACCCCATTTATAGGAAGGATGTGGAGGTTTTGGAGAGTGAAGAAAAGGGCAGATACTTTAAGGAGAGTTTGGACAAACTAAGGTTGTTTTCTCTTGTGTAGTGGAGGGGAGATCTGATAGAAGTTTATAAAATGTCTCTGATAATAATAGAGGCATAGAGTAGATAGCTGGTATCTTTATCTCAGGGTCAAAATATCAAATACTAGAGGGCATGCATCAAAGGTGACAGGAAAAATTCAAAGGCGATGTGCGAGTATGGTTTTTGTTTAGTCACCACTGTGTGTGTCTGGAACGTGCTGCCATGGGTGGTGGTGGAGGCATACACAATATAGGCTTTAAAGAGGCTCTTAGAAGGGCACATGAATATGTAGAGAATGGAGTGATATGGATTATCTTCAGGAAGAAGGGATTAGTTTAATTATACATCATTAGCTTAATCAATTTGGCACAACCGTGTTGTACTGTTCTTCATCTGAGTCATTTAAATGAATTGTAAAAAGTTGAGGCACCAATTGATCCATATGACACATTCATTACATCTTACCAACTGGCAAATGACCCTCTTACACCTACTGTTTTCTGTTTGGCAACCAATTGTCTATCCATGGCATTGTGTTACTTTCTGCATCACATGTTTTCATTTTCCACTTGTATTCACTCTGGCATTTTGGATGTCTTCTGGAAATCTAAGTATAGAGTCTCCGCTGATTTTGCCCTTTATCCACAGCCCGTTACTTCAAAAAGCTTTGATAAATTAGTCAAACATGATTTCCCTTTTTCTAGGGTATTTGCCACTACCTTGATTTTTTTTTTGGAAATAATGTCTTCAGCAATGACTGCAAACACTTTCCCTATGACATGTTAAGCCGACCAACCTGTAGTTTCCTGCTTTCCCTTTCTCTCTGAATATCCTTGTCTGGTTCCACTCTTCCCTACTGGATACAGTCAGTGCACAACTCTTATAGTAGATTTTCAATCATTCATGTATCTATTGCTTTGGAAGAGGTTTCTCAATGTGTATTGCTTGGACCCAGCTCTGTCATTTGCCTCCCTTTATTGGATGTTTCTTACTTTTTGTGGGCATTGTAGTTCCAACAGTGTTAACTGTCTTTTCCTGGCATTCGCTCTTAATTTTATCTATATGATTTTCCCTGCTGTTTAAAATTAGTATTAATAAATGGTCAGCAGGAAAGAGTAAATCTTTCTCTTTTCTAAAAGAGTCTGATGAATGTGTTCAGTTTGTTTCAAAAGGTGGTGATTGTTTTGTGTATTTGAATGTAGGAGGAAACTTGTGGGCTTGATTTGTCTCAACTTTTATGGAAGTTGGCTAAGTAAGAAATATCAAGAATGCCAAGGGATCATTGGACACTTCATTTGGATCATTTCCGTTTACCAACCCTGGTGGATGGGACAGTTTAACTTAGCAATGAATTACAGGCTTTTAACTGAAAAATGTTCCTTCAATAATGCAGTACTTTAATTGTACTGTCTGAAATAGCATCCAAAATTGTACGGTCAGGTCCTTGATAAGGTATTAACCTACAATCTTATTAAAGTGTGGGTGCTGCCTACTGCCTCTGGAAGATGCAACAATGAATGAAAATCTTTTGTAATGGAATATGAATGCATAACCTGTCTTGATTGAAATGAATTCAGAGAGAGAATCGTAGAAATGTACAGCACAGAAACAGGCCTTTACGGCCCACCTTGTCCATGCTGACCACGGTGCCTATCTGCTCCCATCCCATTTGCCTGTGTTAGGCCCATATCCCTCAACTCCTTTTTCATCAGAGTGCTCTTTAAGCATTATAATAGTATTTGCCTTCTCTGGCAGCTCATTCCAAATATTCACCATCCTCTAAAAGTTACTGTCAGATCTCCTTTAAATTTCTCCCCTCTCACCTTAAACCCCTGCTTTCTAATTCTGGACTCCCCTGCCTGGAGAAAAAGATTCTGACTATTTATTCTACTATGTCCCTCATAATTTTGTAAATCTCTATAAGGTCAGCCCTCTTCTTCCATTGAGAAGAAACCCAGCTTATCCATTCATTAACTACAGCCCTCTGTTCCAGGCAACATTCTGGTAAATCTATTCTGTACTCTTGACTATTACTACTGCATCCATCCTGTAGTATGGTGACCAGAACTATACACGAGTATGGTCTAACCAATGTTTTGTACAACTGCTACGTGCGTTACTTTCATTCTTCCATTATGCATTCCGTGATGCATACTACCAGATGGTCTTTGACCTGCAATCTTTCTCTTCCCATAGATGCAGCCTAACCTGCCAAGTACTTGAGCACTTTGTTTTTCTTTTGAGTTTCCAGCATCTACAATTTTTTTTATTATTTTAAGCTACAAATAAAACTAGTGAACCTGACAGGAACTTGGGACATTTGGCATTTTCATCAAATTTAGTAAATTTGGAATGGGATATGTGAAATTTAGAGTATAATACAAAATATTGAACACTTGGGAGATGCTGGTGTTCCAGTGGGACAGTAACTGTCTCATAAATCTACACTGTGCTGTCACTGCATTGTTTTCAGAAATAGTAGATGAAGTCTGAATGAATGTTCATAGAACTGCACTGAGTGGTTGGAAAGCTGATGAGATTACATGGACAGCTTTTTAAAAAAAAATCTGAATCATGTCAGTATCCCTTCGAATGTCTTTAGTTGTGGTATGCAATTTTTTAAATATATGATAGGGTCAAGGCTTGTTGAATTGGGGTAAGAAGGGGGTGATCGCTGGGACTAGCATGGATATAGTTCAAATTGAGCATTTCTTCCAGTTGTAAGTCACTTGCCCAGGAACTTAACTGGACCAGCCACACACACTGCCTTCAAGAACGGGCCAGAGCCAGAGTATTCTGGGACAAACGACTCTCATCCTGACTTGTGCTTTGTAGGATGGTAGAGCCAGAATATCTCGTACTGTCCAGGACAATGCATTATGTTCCCTCAGCACACTACTTCCTTAAGCCAAGGTGTGTCATTGTGTGTACTATCTATGAAATGCATTATAGCAATTGTCTTTGACAGCCCAGAACATCTAACACCTGAAATCAGCAGTGTGTAGGTGCATGTAAATGCTGCAATCTCCAGAATTTGAATGAAGTTGCATGCCATTCTGTCTTGGAAATATATTGCCATTCATTCTTTGTATTTGACATAAATTCTGCAATTCTGTACCCAATGGCACTGTGGCAGTACCTTCATCACATTGCAGTTTTAAGAAGGGGTCATGTCCCTCCATCTTGAATACAAAGACTGATGGCCAATAAATGCTTGCTTAGCCAGCTAGTCTTGCATTTCTCGAATGCATTATATATATATTGTTACTGTTTTACTTACCTTTTTATTATTTAATCACATCTTCACCACCACCTGACTGTGCCTGTCTCACTTTATCTAAACAAATGCAGAAACTGCTGGAAGTACTCAGCAAGTCGGACAGTTTCCATGAATTAAAGGCTCAGTAGAAATGTAATCTACACTGCCAGCCCACCACCTAGCTTGGAACTTCTGCTTGAATAGTGGCTTATATAACAGCACAATTGAGTCTGATAGTAGCTTGACAAATTTTCTGGCTGTGGTGTCTCCCAAAATGCTCACCAGAGGATAGGGTACTTGTTAAATTGCACTACTGCTTTGTCCAATCAATCCAGCTTTATTTTAAATCATGGAAATCAAAACCTGTTTTTTAAGAAGAATAAGAATAACATTTTTAGAACGTTTTCCTGAATTTAAAACATTGTTCTTTTGTTAAGACATTCTGAACACCCTTTTCCCATTATTTTCCCAGTAAGAGAAGTTTACTGATGGTCTGAATGAGGAACTTGTATTTTGAACCTTTGAGGGAATTGACTTTTTATTGTCCAGTTATTAACTTCAGTAGTCATTGACAACAGCAGTAAAGCTGCTTGCTGATTACAAGTTCATTCCTGATATCATGATGTCAAGAATTTACACCAAGATTGTACAAATGTGGTATTTACCCCATTCCTCCCCCACTTCATTTTTTAAAAAAATTGTAAACATATTTCTTGTATTTTGCTAAGAATGGAGATGGAAAAATATTCTAATTTCTTTAGAAATGAGGCTACAATATATAAAATGATCATGTATCCTAAAGGCCCTGTGTACACATGTGCAACTACCTGATTCAGGAATTAAGAACTTGGCCTGGTGCTCTAAATCTTGAACAATCTGACGTAGTCCTACATTGCTAGCCAAGGTTTCTGAGCCATTAGTTTTCTACTCATGCTGCATGAGTAATCTTGGTACCTGATTAGTTATAATCAACAGATCATATCCGGTTTCTTGCAGTGTTTCTGTGGGAATTTGTCTATTTGTGCAGTGTGACTCATCACTATTTTGAATGATGAACTTCTTGAACCTAGCTGTGATATTAAATACAACACATCCTTTACTAAATGCCAAACTTAAATACTGTAGTGTCTGGTGAAAGTGGTCCCGTCTCTAACATGTCCTCTCCATCACAGTTCAGCATTTTCTGCAGACAGACACTGCAAAAGAAAGCTGATGGAAAGTTCATCCATGAACAACAAGTATTTGAAGCTTAATGTAAGTACAGAGCACAATTACTTGGCACCCTGTTAATTGGAATATTAATTTGACAATATTTGTTCTTGTGCCGATCATTTTCCACATGCTGTTTGCTCAGTAAAAATGATGGGTATGCAATGCCTTTTTACTGAACGCTAAGGCATACTTGGAAAGAGACTATATTTAGTATGTACAAATTTGCTTGTCTGTTTTCACATTATTATTTAGAGATAATTCACCCTATCTATTTATTTGAGAATGTAATCCTGACTTTAAAGTGTTTCTGAAGTGTTAGCATTTTGTCTACATTTTAAAAGTCTACTACAATTTAACTTGTGTTCAAATGAGTAATGAAAAGGTTTGAAAGCTAACTGAAGGCCCTTAAGTGATCTTCCTCGCCTGTGGGGTTTATTGGTGAGTGCCAAAGAACTTCTGGAATTTGCCCTGCATTAGTGCTAGGAGGCTTATGTGTCCATAAGGGATTAGGGAGTGTTTAAATTTTAGTGGGCTTACTTGCTACCATTTGATTTGTGCATTAGAGAAAATGTGGCAGTGATGAGAGACTGCCTTTTGACCTCTCTAATGAGGTACTATCAAAAAAAACAAACCATTATCATGGACTGGAGGGAGTCTCCTTTTCGAGCTTTTTTTGCACAGGTGATTATATCTTGTAGCAAAAGGTGATTTATTGTGAAACCATACTTGCAGATCTTTTCTGTCTTCCAATATATTTTCACTCTGACTTTCATGTAATTATTGCTGGATTGTATATTTTGGTATTTTCTCACAATTTAAAAGAATAAATGGTAAAATCTGGGGAAAGGTTCGGACTCTCATCCAACATGTAGTAACTGGATTTTACCAGTGTGCCTTCCTTTGGCTGTAACTATTCATGCATCATTAGCCATCTGGATTGCCCAATTAACAGATCACCCAATTGTTGACAGGGAGGAACTTCTGCCATATGTGCTACAGGACTTCGGAACCTTGGGAACACCTGTTTTATGAACGCCATCCTCCAGTCACTCAGGTAACTGATTTAGCACTGAGATTATTGTGCTTTACAGATTGGCTGAGTCATTGCTGGTTGCAGTAAACCACTGAAGGTTGATGCTTTTCATGGCAACGGTGCAAAATGTGCATCTAAGATCCTGTTTTAGTGAGATCTACTATGATCGGGAAACAAGGAAGCCAAGAAATGTAAAGAGTAATTGCACACACAGTAATTGCAGATGTTAGATTTTATCCAACAGTTTAAAAATTTTCAAAATTTTGCAATTTTTTATTTAAAAACCAACTATTTCAAGGATTCTGCCAGCAAATTACTTTTTTTTTGTGCTGGATGATGCCACCATTCCTAGTGGAACTTTTATTTCCTCCATATATTGGAGTGCCAATTTGTTTTTTGCAGTAGAATTAATAAAACAATTGGAAAGCAAAAAGCCACGTATACCTGAAGTATGAAATAATGCAAAATATGGGAATACTCAGGTCAGACAGCATCTGTGGAGGGTGAACCAATTAACATTTCAGGTCCACAACTTATCAGAACTTTTTTTTAAAAAAAGAGTAAGTATATTTTGGCTGCAGAGAGAGAGAAGGGCGGAGAGAATAAATTAAATGTTTCTATAAAGTGGAGATAAAGATTATCTATAAAGTGGAGATTAAGGTAACACAATGCTTTTGTGCCATCTGAGGTGGATCTGTGTGTGTGATCCTTCTTAGTCTGAATGTAGGTAGAGGAAGCTGAATGACGGCTGTTGGAGAGAAGAAGGATACAACAACCATAATGCTGCAACTCTGAGATCTGAACTGAAGCAGTTACTGGAAATCTGAAGTATAAGGAATGCTGGACATGTCAAGAAAATCCAGAGGCTTCTCTGGAGAGAGAAACCAAGTTAATGTTACAGATGGATGACCTTGTATCAGAAATGACCAGTTTTGTCATAAACAGGAAAGGCTGGTTAACTGACATTGTTGATTTTAGTGAGTCATGAGGATTGTGATGTACCTAGATGAGCTGTTCCTTGAGTTTGTGCTTGGCTCCATTGGAACAATGCATGTGCATAATGAAAGGTGGATATTCAAGTCAAGATAGAGCACTTGACTGCCTGCTCTGTCAGGAGACTTGCTGTTGAGCCCAGCAGCAAACAATTAACATACTAAAGAATGTTTGGGTGCACTGGCGTACAGGGTTTAGAAGAAACAGAGGTAGTCTCATAAAAGGATGTAAAATTTTTAAGGAGCTTAACATGGTAAATGCTTGCTCTAGCTGGAGTGTCAAGATATGGGGCCAGCTATTCCATATTCCATACTCTTTAGATAAAATATTTCTTCATCCAAAGGGTAGTGATTCTGTGGAATTCTCTACCCAAAAGGAGATGGAGCTTCAATCCCCAAATATATTCAAGTCAGAGATTTATAGATTTTTGGACATTAAAAGGAATCGAGGGATTTGGAGTTGGTGCAGGAACATGCCACTGAGGTGAAAAGAAAATCAGCTTTGATCTTATTGAATGGTGGAATAGATGCAAAAGAGCTTGATGGCTTACTCCTGCATCCCTTTCTAATTCAGCCCTTCACTTCTGTAAGTCATTGGTGAGGCTGCACTTGCAGTTCTGTGCACGGTTGTGGTCACCTCGTAGGAAAGACGTGGTTAAACTGGAAAGAGTGCAGAGATTTATGAGGATGTTGCCAAGACTAGAGGGCCTGAATAATAAGAGGTTAGCCAGGCTAGGTGCTTTTCCTTGGAATGTAGGAGAATGATGGGTGACCTTACAGAAGCATTTAACATTGAGAGGCATAGATAAGGTGGTAAGGGTCTTTTCCCCAGGCAGGGGAGTCCAAAACTAGGGGGCATAGGTTTAGAGTGGGAGAGAAAAGATTTAAAAGGGACCTGAGAGGCCACTTTTTCCATGCAGAGGGTGCTGGGTTTATGGAATGAGCTGCCAGAGGAAGTGGTTGAGGCAGGTACAATTCTATAATTCAAGAAGCACTTGGAAAGATACATGGATGGGCAGGGCTTAGAGGGATATGGGCTGAAGGCAGAAATTGGGACTAGCTGGGTGAGCTTAGTGGTTGGCATGGACTGGTTGGGCCAAAGGGCCTGTATCTGTGCTGTATTGCTCTGACTCTGTCTTTTGACAGAGTGCTAGTGTTTATGGGATTCCTGTAATTTTACATTATTTTACTTAAAGACAATTTATCTATTAGTGTTTTGTTTTTAATTTTTTAATTAAATTTATTTGAATAGTTTATGAATGTCACTATCAGACTTCTAATAACAGTTTAGAAAGCCCTTCACAGTTAACAAGCTGTCCAAGTCTGTATGTGTGTGCCAGAGCATGGGCCATGGGTCTGCTGTGAGGTGCAGAGCTTATGTCCAGCCCTCCACATTCGGCTCAACTAAATGGGGTTCTGGGGACTGCAGGTACAGGCTGGTTCAGGCTCTTAATTTAAAGTTTCCTCCTTTATTATGATTCTAACCAAGGGTATCTTTAGCACTGGCTTCTCTTCCTGTTGGCATACTGTTACCTCCCGGAATCCAGTCATACAGCACAGAATTGGGCCCTTTTGCTCACCATATCTATGCCAACCATCGGCTACTTAACAATCTAATCCCACTTAACAGCATTTGTTTTGTAAACTATGCCTTGGCCAGTCAAATGCTTGTTAAAACAAGCATTAACCCCCCCTACCTTTTAAAGATGCGGCCTAGACCTCTATAGTTCACCTGATAGCAGTTAAATACAACAACATACTTTCCAAGATATTTCCCTATGTCTTTGGTGGTTTCTGTCTTTCCTGTGCCTGCAGGTCCTGCTGGTGCACCACCCATGCTCATATAGTGTAACACCTGAAATGTTCGTAAAAAGAAATTAGTTTTATATTGTGAAATAAAAATAAATATGTGGTAAGAAAGAAACTATTACTGAAGGAGAACAAAGGAAAAGGTTGTAAATATGATGTTGAAAAGCCGACATGGTTTATCAAAATGTGATTGTGGTTGACCAACCTCACTGAAGAGATATCAGAGAGAATAGCAAAGTGTAATGAAGTGGAAATAATATACTTAGATCTGTAAAAGGCCTTTGATAAAGTAGATAAAAAAAAAAGTAATGATTAATGTCAGCACGTGCAGTGTCAGGAAGCATGCAGCAGAATGGATAGCTAGGTGGCTGAAAATTGGTGAACAGAATGGTGGTAATGCTGGCTGTTCAGACATGTTATAAAATCCCACTGGATCAGCCCTAGAACTACTTGTTTGCCAATTTATTTTACTGATTTATATTTTGGAAAAAAGAATTCAGTTTCAAAATTTGCAGATAGAGAAAATAGCCAGTGTAGGGTTGCGTGCATTGTTTTTTCTTGACCATATCCAGATTTTAAATCTCCCTAGACTCCTTCAGACAAACAGATTTTGGTGTTTTAACCTAACTTTGCCATCTGACAAAGACTCTTTAAAATTTCTGGGGACTGCCTCCACCACCTTGGGCAGTACATTCCAAATTCCAGCCACCCATTGAGTGAAAAAGTTTCTTCCTGAGATCCCCTGTAAATCTCCTAATAAACCTAAGCCCGTTGGTCTTGGATACCTCTGCTCTGCAGGAGTGTTTCTTGCTGTCTACCCTATCTATGCCTTTTAAAGGTCTAAGATTGGGCACCCTCCTCATCTCTATGATACCCCTCAGCGATATCATTTGTAGATACAAGGTCTTCTTGCACATGTACTTTCTCCACCTATAAATGCATGGTGACACTTTGCTTTTCCAAATTTGTTCCAGTCATAGAATTTTTAGGTTACTCTAGATAGCAATAAGAAAATAAAAGCTATCTTTGGCTCCTTCCACTAACATTTTACCCTTTTCTCCAATCATACCTCTTGTAACCGAAGATGAGGTAATGATAGTGGTGGTCTGGTCCTAGTGAAATGTTTATGTAAACTCCAGTTTAACAGCTAGCCCAGGAAAGTATTACTGAAACCAATTCTTGGTATGTGTATCGGTCTTTCTATTTGCAAACATTTTTGAACACCATTTTCTATACCACACTTCCAGATAGGAAACACCTAGCAAGTATGTATGTTTTCTTGCTGATGCATGCACATTGGATCTGGATTTCTTTTAACTTGGCTAAAGTGGCAACATAACATTGACATAGGAGTTAGAGGGTGATAATGTGCCTCAAATCAGTGCAGTGAGGCATCTATAAATATACCAGTATAATCTTTATCTACCTATCAATATTGATTTAGTGGATGCTTTTTATATGCCTGTGTAATTGTTTCAAATACACTTATTCATAAAGTGACACCCAGATAAAAAACGTATTTTAGGTGCAGATTTGTGAG
>JARFYF010000066.1:2631997-2644430 GCA_030265395.1 Rhina ancylostomus
CTGTACATTTAAAGTAATTATTGCTGTACTTCTAATTTACTGTTTTTATAGCTTTAATTTTTTTTGAAAAGGCACTCTCATGGTTGACTGAACTTGTCTAAGCAATAACGAATGTACTTTGCCTTCAAATGTGATTGATTAGGGAGGTACTAAATGTTTGTCTTCAGTGCCTTGCATAAGGGGGTTTTGAAAATTTGAATGTGTTTAAGTTGCTGGAAGTTAAAGTACTGTGGGCATAATTAAATAAACTTTTCTCATTGAATTTAGGGTGAATATAAAACAAATCAATGTATGATTGGGTTAGTGTGATAGTGTTTGGATTTGATGTAAATATAGTGCATACTTGATCTCATGGCTTTTACGTGAGGTACTAAAATGAAAGGTTAATTGTGTGCTAGATATTGCAGATGTCAGAAATCTGAAATAAAGGCAGAAAATGTTAGAAATGCTCATTGTTGAACAAAACCTGTGGATAGAAAAATATCTAGTGACCTTTCTTCAAAATTCAAGTTTTTCATGAAAAGTCTGTTCTAATGAAATATGATTGACCTGAAATGTTAACTCTGTTTCTGTCCCCACATTACGTCTGATTTGCTGAGTATATCCAGACCTCCTGTTTTAAAATTTACTGTGTGTGCATTGTTTTCAACTATAGAACGATACAGGCCCTTTGGCCCACCATGTTGTGCCAACCTTTAAACCACTGAAACTTGAGTTTTTTGATTTAAGAGTTTAGTTTTTAACTGATTGGACAATCCTGTCCCTGGTTAACATGGTCTAATCAATTATGTGAGTGTACCAAATAGACTAATTGTAAGTGAGAATCCACCTCTTGCCTTTCCTCTTTTTCACCCAGGAACTTCCAGCATTTGACCAGGGGTTACACCTGGCTCTTTTTACTTTGGTCATCTTAACGCATCACTACTTGAACCATATTTTGCATTGGGCTTGGAGTAGCTGAGCACAGAAATCTAGGCTGACAATCCTGCACATTGCTGAGCAAGTGGTCCATTGTGGCTAATGGGTGATTGTACACAATTGTAAAGAGAATTTAACCTGCTTTGTCCTGGCCAATATTTATCCCTTTACCATCAGTAAAACAGATTGTATAACTTGCTGTTTATGTGAGCTTTCAGTGTATAAGTTAGCTGTTGAATTTCAGAGGTATCTTTATTTGCTAAAAAGTACTTTGGGACATTTGGATCAGGCTGTGAATGGAAACTCTAAATAAAAGCAAAATCTGGAAACACTCAGCTGGCCAGGCAGTACCTATGGAAGGAGAAACAGTTGATGTTACTGGGAGTCTGACCTGAAATATTAACTGTTTCGTTTCCCACAGATGCTACCTGACATGAGTGTTTCCAACATTTTGTTGTTTCAGATTTCCAGTATTTGCAATTTAACCCCTACACTTCTTTGGTCAGATTATTTTTCTTTGGATGTGAAATACTTAGCAGTGATATTTAAACTTTTTACGTTTAAAACTACTTTTAGAGGCAGCGGCTGGCATCTTTTTCAACATGTAATTCTTTTCCCCACTTGCAGTAACATCCAGCAGTTCTGCTGTTATTTCAAGGAGCTGCCAGCAGTGGAATTGCGTAGTGGTAAAACTGCAGGTAGAAGGACCTATCACACCAGAAGCCAGGGTGACAACAGTGTGTATGTTACTTTCTTTTCAAACTCCAGTGCACTACAACATTGAATAGCACAGGCATGAGCAAGCAATGGTTACAAATGGCCAGTACTAAGAAATGTTGCTTTTATTAAATCTGACGAATTATATTGTTATAGTTGATATATTTGTGACTTTAAGGCAGATAGACTGAATTCATGTATTAGAGTAGCTAATTAGAAATTTTAGCAAGGGTTAAGGACTTTTCAGGATTTGGAGTTTTTGCCTTATCTCATTGCCTTGTAGCTATAGGAAAAAATGTTCTGAAAATGTAACTCCTGTGTTTGTAATATTTTATGTGGTTTTGTATGTCCTACTGGATCCCCAAAATATTATTAAAATCAACTTTCTTTGAGATTACAAATCACCTTGTATATCAGAAAGACTGGAGTGGGAGAAGAGAATCCACAACAACTTATAAACTGGAATATGTTAAATATTTTAAGTTTCAGGGCAAAATGGGGGAATAAAATTTGGCAGACAACTTTTTCATTTTAAAGACATTGATTAAATCACACTTAGCCTTCTATGTTAAAGGAACATAAGCCAATTTCATGCAATGGTTCAGATGGCTGTATTATAAAATTCTTGTCGTTTTAAGAAATGCTGATACTGTCAGTGTATCTGGGTAGTGTTATTAATGTTCCGCCCTTTCCCCCTGCCTAATACTGCAGTTCCCTAGTAGAAGAGTTCCGGAAAACTCTCTGCGCTTTATGGCAAGGAAGTCAGACTGCATTCTGTCCTGAGTCTCTCTTTTATGTCATTTGGAAGATCATGCCAAATTTCAGGTAGGCACAGATTAATTGTGTGGTTTTTTAAAAAAAAAATAACCTCAATGCAGCGACAGGGGAGACTGCGGATGTAATCTGGAGCAAAAAAACAAACTGCTGGAGGAACTCAGTGGGTCAGGCAGCAATGCCCTCGGGCGGTTTGCTTTTTGCTTTCTCAGTGCAGATGTTGACTGGTTTCGTGTATGTTTTCCATATCTATGATTTCTGTAAGGAATTGATTTGCAGTAGGAAAGGGGTGTAAAATAAATTCACAGCTGTGTTTCAAAGGCATTTTAGCTGTGGAAGATTTCAAGTTGTAGACAGTTGGCTGATAATTTCTTCAGCTTATTAAGATGAAACCTTGCTAGAAAATCAATTAAAGAAAATGTGGCTTTTTTTTGCTTCTCTGTCAACTATAAGAATGTGGATGCAGCATCAAGTTTGAAGATTGTATTGTAAATCTCGATGCATAAGTCTGTTTCAGTGGCTTTGCTTTGAACTCTAATTGGGGCATTGAGTGTTTCAAAAAAAGCTCTTTACATTGCACTTACAAGGACGGCATGAAACACCAGGGAGTTGCCATGCTGAACTTCCACAAACTAATTATGCTTTCAGGCAAGTGAGTTGAAAGTGTTGCCATTTGCTTTATAATCATCCACCTAGAGTTGTTAATGATTTGAAGTGTTGATTACAACGGGGAAAGAGGGAATAGTTCCCTTTCAGGGTCTATAACTGCCATTTGCATATAATTTACTTTGCATAATATGGATGAAGAAATCTGTCCCATGGAATAATTCCGTCATTGTATGTCATCTGAGCCCAACAGAGCTCAATGGCTGCCTCCCTGACATTTTCTTACCTAGCCACAGAAGGTGGACCAGAATACACAAAATACTATAGCAAAAAATATTTGTATTCTGTAGATGGAATTAAAATTTCGCACCAAATCTGAACAATTTGTGGCTCTAATTAAATTGTCATTTTTGGACAACTAATTTACTTGGCAAACCAGGGCATCACACTAAGGATAATGGAACAAAAGAAAGGAAGAGGTCTGTGCAATTTGTAAGAATGAACTTGTGTGGACTGAGGTTTAACTTTGTCAAGTATAACTTGGTTAATCTTGTCTCTCTGCAGAGGATATCAGCAACAAGATGCTCATGAATTTATGCGATACTTGTTAGACCACCTACACTTGGAGCTTCAGCGAAGCTGCAATGGTATGACAACTTCATTTATTTTGCCAGACAGCTCAAGCATCTCTTCCTCCAGTAAATGCTGCATGTAAGTCCCTGATTCAGTCTTGTATTTTGTATTAGATAAGAATGGGAAATGTTGCATATAGTCTCTCGCCCATTATAGTTGCAGCACAATATCGGAGCAGTTAATTAAAAATAACGTGGCTTTTTGTTTCCCCATTTACCTATTGCTCATAACATCTCGATTATTTTCAGAAATGGTGTTTCAACAGTTGTCACCAACATATTTGGAGGAATACTTCAGAATGAAGTAAACTGTCTAATATGTGGAACTGAATCTCGGAAGTTTGACCCATTCCTTGGTAAGTTTTTGTACTTTTGTGTTTTAGCGGTTTCCTATATAAGAGTTTATTATATTTCTAACAATTTTTCTCTTTCAAGATCTTTCATTAGATATCCCAAGTCAGTTCAGAAACAAAAGATCCAAGAACCAGGACAATGGACCAGTATGTACTCTACGTGGTAAGGTTCTGTTATGTTTTTATTTTTACATAGTGAAAAGGCACACAAAGTCATCTGTAGTAAGGGAGTTGGGTAAGCAACTGGATTGTCATAAAAATCCTTTGACTCATTAATCTCCTCCAGGAGACAATTATGTACATTTGTCTCATTGAATCTGAGCAATATTTTTTCTGCAGTACCATTGCTTTTCAATGTGCTGGAGCCCAAAACTCCCCATCTTGTGCTGGTTGGACCCTTGCATTGGTTTGCCCATGTCTTTGTTTTTCTTATAATGTATTGTTCATTACTTATAGCCTTGCTCATTTCAGATGCAACACATTCTGGGAACTGCTATTAATGATATTGTGACTGGATCAGCTGCTTCACCCAAATTGCATTGATCCTAGTATGAAGAAACCTGTTGCATCTGTGCTCTAATGTGTAAACGCCATTTGTTTCCCTTTCCATAACTTCTGGAGTCAATGCTATTGGTCCTTCACAACCTTGCTGAGATGCTATTCATGTTGCATGCGTGTCACTTTAGTGAAAATGTAGGAGCTGTCATTGTTCAGAAGGACCAGTTGTTCCTAACTGTCTGCACACGGGTACTGAAAAATAAGCTGAACTTCACACAGTATTAATGTTTTCAGTTTCTTGAAGACCGTGGGGGGCATAGACATACAGTGACAGATTCAGACTTGACAAAAGCTCAGAGAAAGGCTGGTAAACCAGTTAGACTGGCCTATTCTATGCCCCAGCAGACCTACGTGATTGTGGCTGAAATTCTGCTGCTTGCTTTGTTGCTGACTTCTATTAAAGTTGTTGAATATTAACTAGTACCTTTGCAGTGAGGAGTCTATTTAGTGAAATGTGTGGGAGTAAAGAGGGAAAATTGTTGATTTGTTTTTTAAATCAAACTTTTTAAAACCTGTTTGGTTTGTGAACTTTTCTGAACTAAACTACTCAAAAATTGACTTCTCTGAACACAAATATACCCACTATCACATCTGAATGTTTTGCACTGAGAGAAGATTAAGATGGAACCTGCAGTAATAATTGTTGCATTTACCAGATACAAATGTTCTAATAAGTGATTAAATATTTTGGAGTAGAATTCTGGAGTCTGATGAATATTTTTGATATTTGATAATTTGATATCTAAGCAGTTCAGTGATAAAGAATATGGCCTTCAAGTTGATAGTCTTTGAATCTGGCTAACTGAGTAAGCAGTGCTCTCAGGAACTACTCCTTCAGCTGGAAGAATAAGCACTATCAAACTGAATGTTAGCTATAAACGCTGTCAGATATTCAGCACAACTTATAAATGAGCAACATTAGGAAGAGTTGGGATAGACAGTAACTTTTCTTCTCAATAGGTTAAAAATAACAGGCTTTTGCTGTAGTAAACATAAACCTGATTGAAACTTGCAGTTGTTTGCTGCTGCTGCTGAGGTCCTGGTCTTTCCTATCACTGTGGGCTTGAGAACACCCACAATGGTTGGATGGAAATCATTTTGATTTCCCAAATCATATTGGGAGTCCTTTGTAAATATATTGGAGCAAAAGGCAATCATCATGCATCTCATAACTGCATTAAGTAGAAATCTAGTCATGGGATACAAAATGGTTCTGTGACCTGTGGAAATCTAGCTGCCACTAACAGTGGAGCTCAATCATCACTCGACTAGTTGGTGCTTGATAAGCATCAAACTCTTCCATTTAACTAGAATTTTACCTCAGCACAGTGATATCAGGAAGTGCTTTGTAGCAATGTGTTCTGAATTTGGTATTAAAGAGGTATATTACTACAAATAGTCAGTCTTGGCTTGATTTATGTTGGAGAATCTTGATCCATATTTTGGTCAGCAGTGAAGTGATGTGTGGCACTGACTTTGAAGAAAGCTGCACACAGAGGTCTCCTGTGGTATCTATTTCCTTTTTTCAACATCAGTTGCAGTAAGTCCCAGCTTGCAATGTATGGCATCCAGCATTTGTCATGCCAGCAACCAACTGTGCAGCCACTTGGATTTAAGAATTCTGACTGACAGACTGATGGAAATTTAAGCTATAACTTAAATATTTTACTGCAATGGGGGGGGAGAGGCGGAGAAAGGATAAAGGCAAACCCAAGAATTAGAGGAACTGAATATCAGTTTTAGTTTAATTAGCTTTATTGAAATTCCATGGACTTTAGAAATAGAGGTCAGCCAGCATTCCACAGATATAAAATCAGTGCTACAGAACAAGAGGCACTGTTCAGCTGCACTAAACATAAACAAGACAATAGCTCAATGTATTTTAAAAACTCAGTTATTCATCATGGAGCAAAGCATAGCTTTTTTAGATTCAAGAAGTCTTTGCAAAAAAAAAAATTGAATTACCCATTAGCTCATTGTGATTCCTACTCATTACACTGGCAAAGACTACTTGTACAGGAAAAGACTGCAACAGTGCACCCTTCGGAGATTCGCTGAATCCTTGTCAGTGACTTGTGATTTTGATGTTCCATTGCATATGTGTGACAGAGGTTACTTGACAGATTTTCTGTCATCCTATGAAAACTGGTGACTTCACTGTTTTTCAAATTCTGGGCCATCTGAGTCCAGATTGTGAATGTAATACCAATCACAAATACACTTGGAAAGCTCATTAATCACGTTTGATTATTAGCTTCTCATTACCCTGACCTGGACAAATTAAATACGTAATTGAATATTTTCAATGGCAAATGAAAAGGAAAGTAGCAAGTTATGAATGGCACATATATGGCCATTTGCAAATTAACCACTTAAAACTTTCATTTTCCAACATGTAGGAAGTTACTGGCCAGCAACAAATAAAATCACAAATCTACCCAATTTAAGTACTGTTTCCATTCCTCAGTTTGAAACCAGAAAAGTCACGAGTACCTTTTAGAGGACCCACCATTTCCCCGCTCAGTCAATTAAATTACCTTAAATCATATTGTAGAATAAATTTGTCCAAGCCATTGGTCACATTGTTTAGAAAGGTCTGCAAGAATTTCTTCCTCCTACACCTGCCTCCTGTGTTCCAACACTGAAATTTCACTTCACTTTTTTGGTCAGGATCAAAACATAAAGATTCTGTTTGTTGACATGTGGGATTGTTTTAGGTGATCTTTATAACTGGTATAAATAACAATAGGGAAACTTGTAGAGTGGGAAAGGAAATTTCTGCATTTTAGTCAGAGTCATAGAGTTATGCATCAGAGAAAAAGGCCCTTTGGCTCAACTTGTCCATGCTGACATGTTGTTCACCTGAGTTTGTACCATTTTCCCTTCCATGAACCTGTCTAAATGTCCTTTAAACGTAATTTTACCTGCCTTGACAGCTTTCTCTGACAGCTTGTTTCATATACCCACCACCCTCTGCGGGGAAAAAGTTGCCCCTTGGGGCCCCTTTTTAAATCTTTCCCCTCTCACCTTAAATCTATGCCTTTTTAATTTTACACTTCCCTACCCTGGGAAAAAGACTGACCAGTTATCTTCTCTATGCCCCTTGTGATTTTTGAACCTCAAAGGTCACCTCTCAGCCTTCTATGTTCCAGGGAAAAATGTCCCAGCCTTTCCACCCCTTCCTTATAATTCATTTCCTCCAGTCCCAGTAACATCCTTGTGAATCTTTTTTGCATCTTTTCAAGCTTAATTGCATCCTTCCTATAGCTGAGTGACCAGAAGTGCACAAATACTCCCACATGAGGCCTCTCCAGTGACTCGTACAGTTGTAATATGACGTCTCTTCTCCTGTACTCAATACCCTGACTGAAGGATAGCATGTCAAATGCTTCTTTCACCACCCTGTCTACCTGTGTCTCCACTTTCAGGGAACTATGTGCCTGTTCCCCTATGTCTCTCTGTTTTACAATACTCTCCAGGGCCCTGCCATTTACTGTGCAAGTCCTGTCCTGGTTTAACCTGCCAAACTGCAACACCTCACACTTGTCCAACTTGTATTCCATCTACTATTCCTTGGCCCACTTCCCTAGTTGATCTAGATCCCGTTGTAATATTAGATAACCGGTTTTGTAATCTTACCAGTTATGTTAAAATGATCAGGAAAAGAGAAACAATTGTTACGTATCAGCAACAATAGAAACACAACGAGCCATGTTTAAATGTTAGAATCTATTAATAACTACTTGTAATAATAAGAAAAATAAAAACGTTAGATATCAGACATTGACCCCAAAATAAACCAAAGGTTGTGTGTGGCAAGTTCCCAAACCCCAAGTCTAGGAACAATTCTCAAAGTTCAGTTCAGCAAGTCACAAAGTAAAACTATGAGCAAAAGCTTCTTAAAAATGACATTTGAATGTAGAAAGGAGTAGTTTATGAATTCCACAATGGAACCAATATGACACCCGAATCGTTGAAGAACTCTGCTGCTTTTAGTCAGAAATATCTGCCACTTTGAGGGCACTCGATATGTGGCCGTCCACAGATACACCTGATTCCTGGTACAGGTTAATGACAAAGTGGATTCCACAGATTGCTCCAAAGATCCATGGATGGATTGTAAAGTGACAGTCACAACAATTGTGCTTCACTCTTAGATACAAAGACCAGCGGTCAGTGCTACCAGCTCTCTCGCTCTCTCCTGTCAGTGTCTGCAGTTGCCAGCACTTAAGTGAATCCGCTTTCAGACACTTGTATCCATCCAGTTAAAGAAGCCTTTCGCTCCCACTCCCAGCAATCAGACACACACACTACTATCCAGGTGCTTTAAAGGGACACTCACCAAGTAGTAACCTGACTCATAACACAGTACAGATGAAATTGTTTGATTTATGGAAGGAAGAATATAATATTTGTACACATGGATATATAAATAGTTAACATTAGTATTTTTACTTGGTCATGTGATGCCATTGCATCGAATTATATAGATAAGGCTTGATTTTTATTTGGTTCAGTCTGGGAATTATCTTCCCCATGTTGTTTGACAAAATTGGATAATTGCAACAGAAAACCATACACCAACTTTTGGTGTCTACAAACAGTAACAAAATCAAAATTAAAAGTTCAAGCTTAATTTTAGTTAGATTAATGGAGATGAGTTTTTGATATCTGCGGTGTGTCTGAATAGTTTAGTTCTGTTGAGCTCCGGCAACACCTTCAGGTTTCTCTGTTTTTTCCCTCTTGTACTATATTTCTGTGTAATTCTTGTAACTGAAATATTAACTATGTTAAAGATAAATACACAACTAATTTTGTTATTGCCTAACTTGGTGAATATGATTAAAACTAGCATAGCAAGTTTTTATTTTTTACTTATCTGCTAGGATATCTAATGGCTTCTTGGAACCTGAGAAAATGAAGGAAAAACATTTATATAGTATGCAGTGTGCCATGATTTTGCCAAATACTGACCTATCACCACTATTCAGCAGAGGTTTGCAATGTGGTTTGGATGTATTTGGACATTGCAAATTATACATGTCTTTAGTAAAAAGCAACTGGTCCTATGGAATAATACAATGCTGTTGGAGAATTAGGGCTGCAGTTCCTGTGCTAACTCTTTAGATGAGTTATTCAATTAGGCATCTCCATTGCTGTTACTCAGCAGCTCAGACTGTTCATCTACTCCATTGGAGCCCTGTATAATTTTGAGCACCTGGACCGATTTAAGGCAAGGATAAAGGTGTTGATGTATCATGCTTTTTATTCCATTTTGAGATGTTAGACAAGCATTTACAAATGGGTCTGTGAAGTCAGTGATTACAGTCAGCTGGATTTTTGTGTTGCAGATTGCCTGCGTAGTTTCACAGACTTGGAGGAGCTGGATGAAACAGAGCTGTACATGTGCCATAAGTGTAAAAAACGACAGAAGTCCACCAAAAAATTTTGGATTCAAAAGCTGCCAAAGGTTAGTACTTGTGTGAAAAGTAATAAAACTGCAAATACTGGATATCTGAAATAAAACCAGAAAATGCTGGAACTTCTGAGTAGACCCATCCGTGGAGAAGGACTAACACTTCAGGTCAATTACCTGTCATTGAAACAGGATGAAAGTTAATCAACACGAAAGAGTAACTGTTTCTCTCCCTCTACAGATGCTGCTCTATTATGTATTTCCACCATTTTATGGTTTTAGTACCTTAAACAGCTAAGTTGCTATGTTCATTGATGGAGTTTAATTACACATTCTGTCTTGGTCCTCTGAGTTCTAAAATGCTCCTAATCCTCCAGTCTGCTGGGCTGTTGGAACTTCATATGCCTCCTCTTTGGGTCTTTACAAGTCAGTCATGGATGGACCATGTTTTCTGTTATGGTTGTTTAAATCAAAGATATTCTGCATTTGCAATAATGTAGCAGCTGTAGCTAAGTAAAGGCATGAGAGCGTAGTTTCATTCAAGTCTGCCTATTTTAGTATGTTTGTAGTATATTAAACTGTAGATTGTTAGCTGTATATATTAATGATTAGGATCAATTTTTTGTCTTGGACCAGAATGAACCATATGAACTGACTATAGAAACTTTTTATCTTAATTTTTCTCCAAATTGATTTACCCCATCATCCTTAATCCTGTGTAACTGTTGCATGTGTTAATGATGTTGATGACAATCTGACAAAACCAGGTTGGTTCAAGCACCATTCCACTTGTTATTAAAGGCTATTTTATTCATTTGTCTGAATCTGGATGTTGCTGGCAGGGCCAGCATCCCTAATTGCCCTTAAGTGGTGAGTCATTTTCTTGAATTGCCAGATTCTCTCTGGTGAAGCTCCTCCTGCCAAGTAGATTGGGAGGCAGCTCCAGGAGTGGCATTTCCATTGTGTAGACCCAGTGCTGCTGATTGGCGATATATTCCAAAATCAATTTGTATTATGACTTGGCAACAACCCCACCAGCCGGCTCCCCATATTCCTGCTGCCCTTGTCTGTCTTGATAGTGGAGGTCATGTTTTTGAGATGTATTGAATTGGTTTTCAATCTTTTAAAATCTTCAATCTTTTATCCCCGTTTAAGGTGCTATGTTTGCATCTGAAGAGATTTCATTGGACGGCTTATCTGCGAAACAAGATAGATACATATGTAGAGTTCCCTCTGAGAGGCCTAGACATGAAGTGCTTCTTATTGGAGGTAAATGCACTTTAAAATTGTTTGCCTGTTTTTCATCTGTCTATAAGGATTTAAATTGTTATAGAATAACTGCATTGACCGAAAGACTTAATGAAATCTGTTTACAGACTGGTCTGTAAACATACACTGGTACCCCATTTAGCACAAGCCCACAGAGCAGTGATTCTTTATATAGAGGCCTTGATCCAACAATCTGAGCACTCAAGCTAAATACCTGCCTTGCTCTTTTCAAAAACAAAAGACATCTTCTCCGGCTGCGTACTGCTATACTGGGAACCTTGTGTAAACCTCTGCTCTTGGGCATTCTACCAGTAACAAATCTCCCTAGGCTTGGTGTGGTGATGTTGGCTGTGAGGGCTGGTGGTGCGGCTGCTCAGTGCTGATATATGGTGTCTGAGGCTGCATCCTGCTGGCATTGTTGGGCCATTTGAAACTGTTCCCCATGACAGATCACCCAGATCCTGCAGTTTCCCTCATCACTACCTTGTTGGAAGTGATTTGAAGCTGCTCTCTCCTCATTTCTGTTTGACTTCACAGTTCACTGTAGAATTTCTGTGGTAACAGGCTCAATAGGCAGTCCACTCTGAGCTTCGGGATCGTTCATTGCTAGGTTCATGCAGGTTCCCTGCAAAGCAGCACAGGACAGGGGTTCACACCAGATTCCTGGCACAGTAGCCTGTGAGTAATTTGTCTCTATGTATAACAACCCCATTTTGGTCCACTAGTTCCTGAGAATGCATCCCATGTTCAAACAAGGTACCAGTGTAAGCATTTGTAGCTGAACATTTTGTACTTTTTCATTTCTTTGTATATTTGTTTTTGCTGGGGCCCTTGCTATAGGAAGAAGAGTTGCAAGAATGCTGGTAAAATACCAGAAATGGCATTTGTTGCCATTGCTGCTGTTTTGGCAATTAAGTACAAGAACTTCTTTAGAAATCTACCACCATTTGTATGTTGTCTTGAGAGTAGCATATGGATAAATCCTACATGTGCTTGTTGTATGTTTTCTCTGATGGATTTTGATAATATACCATCTAAAAGATTTACGGGACATCATCGGAAAGTATTTAATTGGGGGAGGGCAAATTTTGATGGCATTAGGCAGGAACTTGGGAGCAGATATTTTCCAGTAAATGTACAGCAGTAATGTGGAGGTTGTTTAGGGACCACGCATGGGGTTCTAGATGGGT
>JARFYF010000066.1:2652217-2665913 GCA_030265395.1 Rhina ancylostomus
AACAAACACTTACGGAGCTGGCCGAGATCTAAACTTCCATCACACCTCTGGCGGACGGAATTTTTTTATGAAGTTCACTCTGTAGGATCAAACCTAAAAGGTTCACAAAAAATGAGTAGGGGAAAGATCCACCTACAGTATAGAGATAAATCACATTTCTATGAAATGGAACTCATTTATCTTAAAACTGTGGAGCCAAGTAAAGCTTCACCACTTCCCTGCCTCAATCCATTATTTTGGTGCACCCCTGTACTGTTTGTGCACTGACACGTGGAAAAAATCCAGTTGTGATCATCTAAACAAAGTGCAAATGAAAAATGCCAAATAATATACAAGTATATTGATACTAAAAATAATGTTTGGGAGTAGAATTGAGCAGTTGTACCCTTAAGCTATGAATGGAAGATGGTGAGATACCAGTGTGTTGGTATTGAGGCACAGTTACAGGATGGAGAGCTGGGGCTTTCGTCTAAGGAATGGAGAATTGTAAGGTGAGTCATGTGGGGATTTGTCTTGGGAGTCAGCTAGCCTGTGCAGTGGAGCTCGGATAGGTTTATGAATCAGACCGTGATATTGGCAGTCTTGTACTTGTATTCAGTTGCTCTCCCATGTGTTCATCAGTGTCTTGGAAAGTGGTTGAATAAATTTGAGATGTAACTGGTGACCAATAGAAGGAATTTAGAACTCTTTGCATCAGGTTTGTCTTGCAATGGTCTGCAACTGAGGTCAATGTCTATTTTCATAGTCGTACAGCACAGAAACAGGCCCTTCAGCCCACCATGTCCATGCCGACCTCTTTGCCCATCTACCCTAATTCAATTTGCCAGCATTCAGACCTAACTCTTCTTTGCCTTGCCTGTTTAACTGTCTGTCTAAATTCCTCTCGAATGTAGTAATCGTTCCTGATTCCAGCACGTTCCAGTTATTAACCACTCTTGTTTTTAAAAACAAATATGTTCAGATTCCCCCCGAAACTCCTTCCTCTCACCTTAAACCTTTACCTTCTTTGGTTTTGATACCCCTAACATGAGAGAAGATTCTAGCTACCCTATCATACCTCTGACAATCTATCAGGTCACCCCTCGGCCTCTCTTGCTCCAGGGAAGACAAGTCCAGCTTATCCAATCTCTCCTCATAATAAAGTCCTTCAATCCAAGCACCATCCTGATGAATCTTCTATGCACTCTCTACTGTAACCACATCCTTCCTATAAGTATGGTGACCAGAACTGCGCACAGTACTTCACGTGTGGCCTGAGCAGTGTTTTGTGATACTATTATATGTGCTTTATTATACTGTAAGTAGTTTCTTCATCCACGATACACATGACCCTCACTTTAGTGATGATAAAAGTGTGCATTCACTGTTGCAGTGATGTTTACTTATTTAGTTATGTGATCTGGGTTCCACTGAGGAGGCAAGGCCAGCAGTTAATGTCTAAGCAGTTTGTCCTGGATTAGGTGGTCTGGAGCTGCCACATTGAACTGCTGCAGGCTCAGAGTTCCAGGATTTGTCCCAGTGACAGTGATTTCCAAGTCAGCATGTTGTGGTTATCTTCCCTCACGCCTGCTATCCTTGTCCCTGCAGATTGCAGTTGTAATGGGTTAGGGTGGTGCTTACAGCATATTTTTGTTGGTTCCCACTGTAGTGATAAGGAAACCCTTTGGTTGTGGCAGAACCAATTGCAGGCACTGGGTGGTCTGCTAGTGTTAGATTTATTCATCACTTCCACATTCACTACTGCCCTGCAGACATTGATTCCTGGCTGCAGTGGTTATTTCAGTGGTAAGTCACCCTCCACACTTTAACCCCAGTGACCTCGGACTTTGCCTCAACATGGATGATACATGAGGTGTTTTTGTCCCCTCAATTCCACTGACAGATTATTTGAAATTACCTTTGCTTGGAACGTTGTTCCCAGTATTGCTTAAGCTATTTCTCTCTAATGCTCTTGAATCCTGCCTTGTGCTTGACTGTAAGTTGTAATTCAGTTCAGTACTACCTGAATGATTTAGCGTGGGATTACTTCCTTGAACAGTGGTGGACTTCCTCCATCCCTTCCTAGCTCCTCCCTTGTTTTCAGTCTTGCTCTCTCTTCACCCTCATAATTTGATGTAGTGAGCAGAGTTGAATATGGAATAAATCCAGTTCCAGACACAAGATTTATTCCTAAGCTTTAGTTTTACTAGAACTATGAACCCCGAGGGGTCACAGGCGACTTACTTCAGGGTCTCTTGCAAGTCATCATGTAAGCAGATGTAAGATCAAATTTCCTGTGGGCACACAAATCTGAAAAAATGTGCCACAGTCCCCCTTGATTGTCAGAGCAAATGGTCCCTGCATTTCTCTTGGAGTTGACTTGCAGCTCCGATCATGACCACTGTTGATGTTCTTTGGCTGCTAGAAGGTGGTCAAGGTGGACCCTGGTGTTAACCTTCCCTATGGCAGTGTCAAGACCTCTCAGTAGTTAACACCGTTGGAGTCGTCTCCTTGAAGATGGTGTTGTGGATCGATGGGCATTTTCTGCTCTTCCCAAAGATAAAGTTGTGAATTTGTGACTCGAGTTCCTCGAGGAAGGACAGGGCAGGAGGAACAGGTGGGGGGGGGAGGGGTTGCCTGGTGTTTGGAAGGTGAAGGGGGGCTGGGAGCAGAGTGCTGAGAGAGAGGAGTGAGTGAGGCTTGGAAGGAAGGGAACTAGGTGGGTTGGGAGAGCACTGAAGGAATGGAGATTTGGGGCCGGGGAGGATGAAGGGTGAGGGAGTCAAGGAGGGATGGAGGGGGAATTAGTAGAGTGATGTTGAGCAAGGGCGTCAGTGCCTGAGCCCCTGTATGTGCACTTGCTGACAAGCACCTACGTATGTGTCCATGTGTGTTTTTGTCCATCAGTAGAGTCTGCTGTCCATCATTATGGAACCAACCCCACCTCCCTTGTCACTTCCAGTAACTGTTCTCAGCCAATAGACTGCAGAAGCTAATTAAAGTTTCCATTTATTTCAGCCAGAGCCACAGCAGAACAACCAGAACGTTTGTGTTAACCTATAAACATAGAACAGTACAGCACAGGACCAGGCCTTTCAGCCCACAATGTCTGCTGACTAAGATTGGTAGAACTCTTTTATAACAAAAAGACTGGGAGTAGGTTTCAACACTGTTTTCCTGCCCTGAACTCGTACACCTTGATTGGTCTAATATCCAAAAATCTACCAATCTTAGTTGTGAATGAAATGAATGACTGAGACTCCACAGCCTCCAGGGTAGGGAATCCCAAACATTCACTACTCTTTCAATGAAGGCCTTTCTCACTTCTCCAGTCCCAAGTAGCCTGCCTCTTGTTTTAAAACTGATTGCTAGGGGAACCGTGTCCCTCA
Source organism: Rhina ancylostomus (assembly GCA_030265395.1). NCBI lineage: Eukaryota > Metazoa > Chordata > Chondrichthyes > Rhinopristiformes > Rhinidae > Rhina > Rhina ancylostomus. The sequence goes on from JARFYF010000066.1 coordinate 2,655,586, forward strand.
TATCTACTCTGTTGAGTCCAGTGAGTTTGCCTGCCATTCTTAACAATAAGAGGCGCCCTACCTGTTCTTATGACAGACCTGCCATCTCAGGAAGCTGGTGAATCTTCACTGCACTTTCTCTTTAGCAAGCCTTTCCTTGGGTAAAGTCTGAATCCCTGTGCAATGCTCGAGGTGTAGTCTCACCAAGACCTTGTAGTAAGATGGTTTTACTTGGATCTCATCCTCCAACAACAAAGGCCGTCACCCAACTACCTACTTGACCTGCACACTAGCTCACACTGACTTGTTTATGAGGCCATCCAGAACCCTTGGAACATCAACACTTCCCAATCTTTCACCATTTAAAAAAAATAACTAAGCATTCTTTTTGAGCCAATATATGTCTGTGCTCTGAATTTTGCAGGGTGAGACAATATGGGACATCTTCTTGTCCAACCTTGATTTTGGAGTAACTTCTGAATGTTGTGCATCTCGGCTGGCTTTTCCAGAAGTGCTCCCTTCCTGCAGAATGAATGATAAATGTAGTCGCCCTGACCATACAGTGGGGAGTGTATTACCTCACTCTAGAGGGCATTGATGTGCCTTCTGTAACCTCTTCCTGCGTACATTTGCCTGTCATCCCTATCCCTACTGACTTACAATGGCACTTTAAGATGTTGATTTTAAAACTCAGGTTGCCGTACCCCTCCCCGTGGCCTTGCTGTTCTTTGTTCTGGAATTGATTCCAGCATTACAATTCATGGCAGCACTTTGTACTTCTTCAGTTAAGGTTTCCCACATCTCTTATTTTAATTGTTCCACCATTGTCTGTCCCTTCGGCTGCCCAAGGTTCTAACCACTGAAATTCCATCTCTACCCTCCCTTGCCTTGCTAAAATATAGCTCCTTGATCAAGGTTTTGAGTAGTTGCACTTGTGTCTCCTTGTGTGGCCCAGTTAATTTTGTCTGTTTTAAAAATTCCTTGATGCTTCAATGTATTAGTAGGACTGTCTTGTTGAACATCATAAAACTGCAAATGCTAGAAATCTGGAATGAAAACAAAGTGCTGGAGACACTCAGCAGGTCGGGCAGCATCTCTAGAGAGGAACTGTTCACATTTCAGGTTGAAGGTCTTTCATTGGAACTTGGGATGTGAGTAAAAGTTAGTTTTAAATTGCAGAGGGAGTAGGCCATTGGAAAATCCCTGGGATGAACACCCTCTCTGCAATTTAAACCTAACATTTATTCACATTCCAAGTCAGGATAAAGGGCTTTCAACCTCAAATGTGAACTCTCTCTCCCCACAGATGCTGTCTGAACTGCTGAGTGTTTCCAGTATTTTGTTTTTACCATATCGTTTGGTGTACATGGGGTAGAGTGAATGAGCGTTTGGTCTGTGCATTTTCTTCAGATTACAATTGGTTCATAGCTAGGCTATTTATGATCTTTCATTTTACACAATTATTTTTAATCAATACAAAGGTCCTAAATTTTGTAATTTTGCATAAAGTAAATTGAAATGAATGTATTCTGACTGGAGCAGTAACCGCAATTTCTTTTGCCCTCTTAGAGTTGGCTCAGGTCATTACACTGCATATGCAACTCATGAAGGACGCTGGTTCCACTTCAACGACAGTACTGTTACATTGACTGAAGAAGAAACTGTAGTGAAGGCCAAGGCCTACATCTTGTTCTATGTGGAACGCCACACAAAATCGGGATCAGGCACCAAACTTTAATGCAACCTAACTTTTTTTATATGCAAGTGTTTCCCAGCCAGTACTGAATTGGAACGCGCACAAACAGTTCTACATTTCCACAAGTACTTGATAGCTCAAGACTTCTTTTCATCTTGCACTTTTAAATCACTGATGAGAATTCTGTTTTTGCACCATTATTAGTGCTGATACAGCAATCGAGGACAGCTGGTCTAATTTTAGCCTATCACAGAATATTTTGAAATCTGTAGTGGTTGCTGTTGATCAAGAATTTGGGAGCTCTGACATTGAAATTTGATATTTTAAAATGGCCTCTTTAGTGTAAATTGTAGGATAGCATTTGTTGCCCTCAAGGTGCATTTACATCAGTGTTTATTCAAACCTCTTACAAAACATCTTGATTTGTGACATCCAAATTAAATACAAGAACTGAATGTTGATTTCAGCAGTGGTAGACAGAGAGACTGAATGATTTGAATAACTGCACAAGACTAATAAAGTGATTGTGTGGGGAGATCACTTGATTACTTTTTTTTTTAAGTAGGCTGCTACTATTTTCTTGTCTCCTTCAAACAAGTACTGTGTATGTCCAGGACCTGGTCTCAGTATTCTCAGATACATAGTGTAAATGCACCTTGACTTTGCAGTGCTATATCTTATACACTTGTATCTGCCCAAGAATTTTTTAAATGAAAACAGATCATTGTGTAATTTTAGTTGCCATTTCTCATTTGACCATTGTAAACACTGGTAACCCAGAACAAAGGCATTCTGCTCCACACGCACCTGTGCTGCACAATTAAATTTGTGCTTTTACACTTTAGTTTGGGTATTCAACTTTGGTTTTTAAAAATCGCACCATTTTTCTGATGCATCGCTAGACACTTTTGAATCTTTCAGAAAACAAGTTTTTTTTTTAAAAAAAAGAAATAATGGAGCAAAAAATAAACTGAACTGCTGAGTTTTTTTTAAAAAAATTGGACGCTCATTTATCCCGATACTTTGCTGGGCAGAGTAGGGTTTATGTACAGCTGTCTGCATCACTCAGTAGCAATGAATTGCTAAGATTTGATTGGATGCAGGCTGGGAAGAATGGCTTGTAATTTGTGGTTTTTACCTGATAAAGAGAAATGAAAAGATGCCAGGTTACTTGAGAGGAAACTGGATGGTGGCATATCTTTAACAAATTGTGTACACAACATGAAACAGTGGGGACAGCTATCAGAAAACTTCTACTCATGTAAAATGGTATATTTTCATGCCAGAATAAAGTCCTTTTTATCAAAGGCACATTCTCATTAATTCTGTTATGGTGGCCTAAGTAGTGTTTTTGGAACTGAATGTTTAAATCACATAATGAGATGAAATGATGTATTTGCATGCGGATGTACTGTACCAGGCAGCAGCTGCAGAAGAACAAGCCAACAAAAGCAGTTGGGAGGTTTTCAACAGATCAGTCTCTTAAATGTGAAACCACACATTCTAAACTTGAATCTGCATATTAAAACTGTACAAACTTATTTAAATGTTAATGTTTTTGGTTGCAAAATATGAACTGACATAGTAATAACATGAGATTTATTCAGTTTAAACCCCACAAAACCTGATTGTATATGTACTACTATGGCTGCTTATAATGGTATGTATATTAGTAAATGTTCATGTATTGGTTCACTGATAGTAAAGTGCAATGTTAATGATGCAAAACTTTGTATTTTGTCTTTAATTATAAATCTTTTCATGATGCATTATTTGTCAACTAGATGTGATCCTGGGATTTAATTTTAATCAGCCGTTCGTTGTGCAGCTTGACAAGACTTTACAAAGACTAATCAATTGTTTTAACCACCACCTTCAACTGTTAAATCTTTTTTTTGCCTGATATCCCTTGGAAATGTAAGCCTATCTGTGATCTGCCCTTTTCAAAACGTGACTACAATTAAAACCAATTCCTTGAGTTTCAGAACATCCAATGGGCATTAAAAAAATTAGAATAAATATGCATACATTTGTTCTTTCTGTAACTGAGTATTTCCCCTATCAACGTGAACGTCCCATCTCCTTAGCTTGATGAAAGAAGTTCCTGTGTCTAATGTGCTGTATAGGAAGAGAAATATGGAATTATTTTTTCACCTGTGTGACATTGCAGTTACTGTTCAGGATCTCCTGGGTTTATCAGTGGCTCTCCTTTTTATTCTTTCTATCCTAAGAGTTACTGAACCCTGAGGTGAAAAAGTACAGTGGAGGGATAGTTGGGGTTGTCCTAACAATCCCTCCACTGTGCTGTGTGTGTGTGCAAGTATACGTTTATGTATTGTTTCACTGATGGTAAAGAGCAGTGACACTATTTGAGCAAATGAATGTTCAGCTGTTTTACAAGTACAGAAGGCCCAGCCCTTGTTGGCCCAAGGGCCTGGCCTACTCGTGGTCTTGTAGTAGCATTGGAGGCAGTCCGAGAGAGATGCTCAGGAATGAGAGGGTTGCCCTATCAAGAGAGGCTAAACAGTGTGGGTTTGTATTCTTTGGTTTGGACGAATGAAGGGTGACCTTGTACCTAGACGCAAGGTCCTGAGGGGAACATGGTGGGGTAGATGTGATGTTTTCACTAGCTGGAGAGCCTTGAATGAGGGGAAATAGTTACAAGATAAGGGCCTGGTCATTTAACATGAAGGTAAGTAGAATGTACTTTTTGCAGAAGGTGCTGAATCTGTGGAATTCTTGTCCCCAGAGTTGTGGAGGCTGGATCATTTGGTGTATTTTTTAAAAAAGGAAGTGTTTCTTTCCCCCAAGAGACTGGGGAATTGAGGGCACTGAGGAAACTGGTGTGTTGAGGCCTGGAGCAGATCATACTGAATGGCAGGACACACTTGAAAGGCTTATGCCATTTCCTTTTGTTCCTGTGAGCTTTTATCACTGCCACTTTCCTGCACTAACCCTGAAACTATTGATTCCCTCTTAAAAAAAAAATTTTATCACTGTCTTGAAGATATTCAGACTGAGCAGTTGAGAATTCCAAAGATTTTGCTATGCACTGTGCGAAGAAATTTCTTATCTTTGTCTTGAACGGCAATCCCTTAAACAGAGGCATTCATTCACTCATTCAAAATTGCTTGAAGGTAATAGAAGAATATCTTTCACACACTGTTTCTCCATTGATGTTGCAAAATAATTCCCAGCGTTTGAAGGTGACATTTCCAAGCTCCAGCTCCCATCCAGCAGTTTTTTTTTTGTGTCATTGTATTCTTGCCTTCAGATATCCAAGCTCTATTCTTCAAAGCTTGGCTTAGGACCAACCATTGCAGAAGTAACATGATTAAGCTGGCATTGATTTCTTCTACCAGGGCAAAAGTGGAATGGACATCCGTCTGAGTTTGTTTTTAAATTCCACTAACGCCCAGATGGTGCAGAGTCAGCCAAGCATGTAGTAGACTGATAACGTGCTACTTTCATTTGTATAACCATTCACTGTTCCATTTGACCCCTGCAGGCAGGCCGTCAGCCTTACTGAGACCAGAGAAATGTGCTGCTTCTTGTATGTAAAAGAAGGTGGATCGCTGAATGAAAGGAGATGGTCTTAAAGCATTTGGGAAGGGCTTTACAACATACGGGCAGCCTTTCCTAAAGCTAGGAAAGTCAGTCTACCACTGTTTTCAGAAGATATTAGACAACAACTTATTTTAAAAGGCAGTTGGCAAAATCAAGGACATGGAATAAAGTGGCAGTGTGGGCAGGAAATCGGCACAAGGGCAAAGCCGAGGATCATGGTGGCTGGGACTAGAAGATGGGGGTTTGCCACAGTCGGTTCTTGGTCTTGATTAGGGAATCTTGGTTTATAAAGAAAATTGAAAGTTTGATTAGAAGTAAGAAGGAAGCATGCTTCAGGTATAGGCATTTGGTTTCAAGCGAGTCCTTTGAGGTTTATAGGGAATGTAGGAGGGCCGAAAGAGGACTTGAAAAGCCCTGAGCAAGTAGGGTTAAGGAGAATCTCAATACTTAATAGCAGAAGCAAAGGTGGTAGCTCAGGAAGGAGTACGTCCCCTCAGGAACCAAAAAGGAAATACCACGTGGAGATGGGGTGTGAGTGGGGTCCTAACTGAATACCTCATAGGTATTCACCAGGGAGAAGGATGTGGAAGGTACACCCATATCCTGGACTGTGTCAGAGTCGTGAAGGAGGAAATCTGTTGGGACACAAGGTGGAAAAGTCCCCAGAGCCAGATGGGATCTATCCTAGGATGCTATAGGCAGCAAGGGATGAGATTACTACAGCTCTAATGAAGACTTCTGTATCTTTGTTAGCTACAGGTGAGGTACCAGAAGACTGGAGGATTGCTGATGTACTTCCTTTACTCAAAAAGGGCAGTAGGGATAAGCCAGGAAATTCAGGATGGTGAACCTTGTGTTGGTGGTAGGGAAGACAAGATTTATGTTCAAATGGAAAGGCAAGTACTGATTAGGAGTTGTTGACAGGGATTTATGCAGGGGAAATCCTGTGTGTCAGCTCCGAATCAGTATTTGTCTTTTGAAGAGGTAACTTGGAAAATGAATGAAGACAGAACAGTAGACATGGTCTACATGGAGTTTAGCAAGGCTGTTGACAAAGTCCATCCCACATGGTAGGCTGGACCAGAAGCTTAGGGCACATAGAAACTGGATCCAAAGTTGGCTTGGTGATGGGCAGCAGAGAGTAATGATTGGAGGTCTGTAACCAGAGATATACTGGAGGGATGGGTGATGGGATCATTGTTTGTCATGTATGTCGAGGACTTGAATGAGGATATAGATGGTCTGGTTAATGAGTTGCCGATGAAACGAAATTTGGTGGAGTTGTAGACAGCAAAGAAGGTTGTCAAAGGATACAATAGGATATAGATCAATTGGAAGGTTGGACAGAACGGTGGCAGATGGAACTTAATGCAGACAAATACATTTTTGGGCATCAAACAGTAACTGGACGTATACAGTAAATGATGGACCGCAGGAGTATTGATGCACAGGGGGACCTTGGAGTTGTGAATTGCACCCTGAAAATGATGGTGCTGGTGGATAGGTTAGTGAAGAAGGCATTCAGCATGCTTCCCTTTGTAGGCTGAGGCATTAAATACAAGAGTTGGGATGTCATGATGCAGCTGTACTCTCAAGCCACATTTGGAGTATTGTGTCCAGTTCTGGTCACCACACCACAGGAGGCATGTGGTAGCAGGAGAAAGAATGGGGAAGGGATTCACTAGGACATTGTCTGGAATGGAGGGATTTGCATACAAGGAGAGATTGGATAAACTGGGTTTAATTCTCCCTGGAATGTCAGCTAAGGGCTGACCTCACAGCGATTTTATAAAGTGTAGATAGGATACATAGATTCATCCATCCTTGGAAAGAGCTTTAACACTAGAGGGCACAGGTTTAAGGTGAGAAGGGAGAAATTTAAAGGAGATCTGAGGGCTGAATTTTTTTTCATACGGAAGGTGGTGGGTGTCAGGAACAGGCTGCCAGAGGAGGTGGTAGAGCCAGATCAAAATACAGTGTTTAAAAGGCACTTGGATGGGGAATGTGTAGAGGGATGTGGCCCTAGCATAGATTGGCAGCATTGTTGGCAAGGATGAGATGGGTTGAAGGGCCTGTTCTGTGCTGTGTAACTAGCATTGATCGGGGGAAGAGTGTGCAGAACAAAATTTTAATTTTAGATGACGCTAAACTTAGAGGAACGGTGAACAAACAGTAATAAACTGCAAGAGGCTTAAATAATCTAGCCAATTGGGTAGAAGAGCAGGTGCAATATGGTGGTTTAGCAAAACGAAGAGACTATAATAAGCCAAATGGCAGAGTTGTAAAGGGTGTTAAGGATCGAGGGGACCTGGATGTCTGCATAAATCTTTCCAAGTGGAAGGCTGTGCTGTGAAGGCCTGTCCTTTATAGGTAGAAGCAGAGGGTACAAAAGTAGTGGGAACCTGTGTAAGCCACCTGTTGGGTCACAACTGGATCATGGTGTCCCACTTTGATTACCTCACTTCAAGAAGTGTGTGAGAATCCAAGAGATTTACTGGAAGGGTTTCGGGACTCGGACGTTTCGGCTACTAAGATAAACTGGAATAGTTGGCACTGTTCTCCTTGGACGGAGGTATGCAAAGTTGTGTCTTGCTGAGCTCGGATCAACAGTCTGTTCCCATTGACAAGATCGAGACCCAGGGAACAGATTTAAAGCAATCGACACAAGGTGTAGGGGTGATGAGAGTAAAACCATTGCAGGAAGTAACTATAGGCAGGACTGAACCAGGGGTGGTTGATGCTGATTCAGTTGTGACTTCCAAAGAAAGATTAATCTTCAAATATTTAATCAATAAATCTGGAGGGCTCAGGTGGTGAACGGATAGCCCCACAAGGACATGAGACTGTGAGGTGCAGTCTTCAGTTTTTTACTTCATGCATCATTTTGCTAGAATGCAAAGTGCATGGATGAAGATGGGAATAGAGGTGACCTTGATTCCACACCAGTTTACCACTTAGTCCATTATTCCCCAAGTCTGCAGCGTGCCTGTGGAGCAGGAGGCAGGGCAGTTCACAGTAGTCTGCTGGGTTAAACCCACTGTGGTTTTTGTAGCTTCCTTCCGTTCATCATCTACAAGTCTCCACTAGGGCCTGTCTTAGTCTGAAGCATGAGAAGCAGCCGACCTCTGCTCCCTTGAATTGATTTTCTGATGTATTCCCTTTGCCACAATATTAGTGCTGGAGTGAGTGACCTTTTAGTTTAGTTGCTGTGTTACCGTGAATGGGTACAAGACACTAGTAGAGGAGTCCAACCCACCAAAGTGTGTACTGGGAATTACCATGGGGAGAAACATCATGGCCCTATTTATAAATGGCTCTGCCTGAGTGGCTAGCTCTCTCCCATACTGCAGTCAGCAGGTCCGACAAGTACTGCACAAGCTAGCATGATTTGTGTACACCTTTCACAAGCTTGGGACTCCAAGACACCCCAGACTTGTCAGCAACATGCAGAAGGGGGCTTTGCAATCATCACAATGGGTTTAACCCAGTAACAGCCAGAGATGGTTCTAGGATAATGAAATAATGGCACTGTGCTGCCTCAGAACCCTAGGGAGCCTGGTTCAATCCTTGCCTTGGGTGCTGTCCATGCAGATTTTGAATGTCCTCCCCATGACTAAATCACTCCTTAGTGTGGGTAAGTGGCAGAAGAATCAAAGAGAGTTGATCAGAATATGTGGGAGAGAGTAAGTTGCAAGGCTGAAGAGCAAAGGGGAAGGGGTAAATAGAGCTGATAGTATTGCTCCTCTGGGATCTGATGGGCTGAATGGCATCCTCCTGTGCCGTGGCTGAATACTGAGGTCCATCTGGATCTATGATGATATAGACATTTTTAGCAGAACAATATTTTGTCCCAGATGATCCTGTTTGTAGCTTGATCTTCTGTTGACCTTAATGGAAGTAACTTTCAGAAGCAGAGGGCTCACAACGGCTGCTACCAAACTTCACGCCCAGAGAAGTGAGCGAGGACACGCTGCTACCCCGTGGGCATTACAGCATTTCTCAAAGGAGCACGTTGAGCGTTGAAGGGGCGTATTATCAACCCTGATCAGAAATGTCACAGAGCTTGCTCTTCAGCGTTTTATCACAGATGTCATCAATGGAAAATTGGCATGTTTTCATGGAATGGGTGGGTAGATTGGTGATGGGGACACAGGACAGAGGCAGCACACTGACACAGATACTATAAGCACTGCTTCACAGCTCTGAAGACCCTAGTTCAATCCTGACCCTGGGTGCTGTCTGTGTGGAGCTTCTGTGTTCTCCCTGTGACTGTGCGGGTTTCCTCGTGCTCTGGTTTCTTCCCAAAAGGCACATGAGTTAATTGTGTACACAGAATGATTAGCGTTGAGATGATTCAGTCCTTTGTTGAAGAGTAAACTCTTTACGAGTAGAGGTGAATGAACACGAGGCACGCAAGATGCCCGATATTATTTTGATTTTCAAATTTTATCCAATAATGGTCTTGTGAAGCAAGATTATAAATTCTCGCTCGTGATGAGTCAATACTGGCTTTGGAATATGTTAGATCCTTGAAAATAGATTTCACCCTTTTTAGTGGAACAGTCGTTGCATTTGGCACAAACACCCATTTGGCTCCCCATGGAAAACTGTGGACTTGGCCAAAAGCACATTCTAGTTGATGCCCAGGAACACGCTGAAAGAGGGCGTGTGTAATTCCTAATGACTCCACACAAAACTTGCACGCTCGTGGCAGGTGGGAATCCGCACCATTATAGCTGACAATGTGGAAAAGTGCCCAGGAGGCACAAGAGATTCCGCAGATGCTGGAATCTGGAGCAACACACAAAGCGCTGGAGGAACCCAGCAGGTCAGGCAGCGTCTGTGGAGGGAAATGGACAGTCAAAGTTTTGGGTTGAGACCCTTCCAGGGTGTGTCCTGTTCACGAAAAGCACAACAAATCTAATCCAGCTAATCCATTCCCCTCCCATTCCGACACCGACCTGTCTGTCCTTGTTCTTCTCCACTTCCATGGAAAGGCCAAATACAAACTAGCTAAGATCAGATCTCTTTATTAGTCACATGTACATCGAAACACACAGTGAAATGCATCTTTGTGCAGAGCGTT
>JARFYF010000066.1:2690893-2708498 GCA_030265395.1 Rhina ancylostomus
CCCCGCACACGACCCCCTGCACAACTCCCGTCATTCAGATCAGTGACAAATCAAAGTAATTGTGTTAAATGCTCCCTGATATTACCAACAGCCCTACTGTTAGGGGTGTGTTTTCTTTTTGCATGATTGGGGTATTGGAAATGAACTGGTCAGTGCAATTTATCTTTCATTGGCTTGTGTAGAGAAAACAGGGGCATGAAGTAGACGTGCTGAATATCCCATCTCAGCATCGGGCTGGATTGTGCTCGATTGGCCTGCCACACAGTGGCCATGCTTTGTGGCTCTGCAGGTTCAATGGATCTGGGAGCCAGCTGCTCCTTGAAGCAGGATGGACTGTGAGCAATGACTAGACCTCAGGACTCTGACGCCCTGCTCCCAAAACGCCCTGAATGTTTTTTCACAATTCAGTGACATTTAAAAGCAGTTCAAATAGATTTAGATATACATTTTTTAATTACATAAAATGAACTAAAACTGCAAAGTATGTTATCTTTAAACTGAGAAATTAAGAAAATAAGCTGACCATCTACCTGCACTTGGTCCTGATGCAGGGGTACAACCCAAAACATTGACAATTCCTTTCCTCCCACTGATGCGACTCGACCTGCTGAGTTCCTCCAGCAGATTGTTTGTTGATCTACCTGCACTTACCTTTTTAAGGCTGCCAAACTAAACCAAATGAATGGGGTCATGCTACTTACGGCAGCTGTGGTTGTCCTGAAGCTGAGGCGCTGGGTCTGCTGAATTCCATTGACCCCTCAGCTCAGGGTGTTTGTACTTCACTGTTGAACTCAGCTGTCTGAGTCACCAACAGCTGAGTATCTTGTCTCTGACTTCTGCGTTTCAATGTTCAAGTGCAGAAGTCAGAGAAAAGCTAACCCACGAGGAGAATGTTGCCAGCAGTTCTCTCTTTGGTAATGTACTTCTGCCCACTGGGCTTTAGCCAGCAGTTTGAAGGAGCTGACCATCAATGCAGTTTAAATAAAGCAGTTCGTTTGCTTAATGTAAATAAACAGTTCTCACCCTATCAACCTTCATAATCTGAAACCGCTGAGAGATGTCGGCCGTGTTCGCTGGCAAACGGGATCTGCCTGACACAAAGCGCATGAAAAGTACTCTCTCTTCATTGGAGAATTCCTCTAACGTCTTCCAGAACCACTGTGCTAACTGATGCTGCTCATCCACCTCCCGATAGCGCACAACTTTCTTCAGGACTTCTACAGAGATTTCTGGCAGCCCACAAACCATCTGTTCCAACTGTTTCGCAGTGAGGAGAGAGAGCAGTGGGACTGGAATGATCCAAGACATCCCTTCTCGAACAGCAGCCACCTGAATCAATAGTGAGAAAAAAACATTTTAACAAAAGAAAATACCTTTACATCTTTACTATAAGAGCTAAGACGAGTGTTGATGGCTCAGGAGAATTTCCCTGAATCAGAGTAATCTGGATATGGAACTGCAGACGAATAGTTTATAGAGGACTGAATCAAGATCAACATTGCAGAAGTTGGAGGGAGATGATAAAAAAAAGACAAAGAGGAGGAAAGTTTTTGATTGCAGGTAGATAGAGATGGTGAGGTAAGCAGAGCTCCAAAACGTCAAGTGGAATTTAATCCAAGGAAGTGAGTGCTAATACCTTTGGGGAGGTGGAACAAGGAAGTGATAGTTAGTGATGTGGAGGAACACAGATCCTTAAGAGTAGCAGAGCAGGTCAATAATGTAGCAAAAAGGCATACAGGATGCTTCCTTTCATAACTTAAGGCACAGAATATCAGAGTAGGACTGTGCATAATAATTGTTAGGCCACTGGTGCTGATCACATTATGGGAAAGATTTGATTGCACTAGAGAGGGTGCAGGGGAGATTTACAAGGACATTGCCAGGAAAACTATTTCAATGAGTAAAGATTGAATAAATTATGGATATTTTCTTTGGAAAAAGAAGCCAAGGGAGACCCTTAATTGAGGTGTCTAAATTTATGAGGTGTCCAGGTGAAGTAAATAGATGGAAATTTCTCTTAGTGCAGATCAAAAAAAGAACTATGGAACATATATTTAAAGGAATTGGCAGAAGGATTGGAGGGGAGCTGAAGAAATTATTTTTCACCCAGAAGGTGGTGAGAGTCTGGAACTTGCTGTCTGAAAGGGTGTTGGAGGCAAAATCCTCACCACAGTTAAATGGTACTTGGATGTGTACTTGAAGAGCTGTGACTCAGTGATGAATTAGGTTGGGCAGCTTTTTTTTTTAAAACATACATAGTGATCTAAATGCTCTTAAATTTTCTATAATGGACTAGGGTAAAGATTAATAGAATTTCAGGATGGGCAAGTAGCATAGCGGATATAAAACAAAAGCAAATGGAAAAAAGCATAAGTAGGGTTATGGGTGGTGGGAAGTTGTTAGGAATGACCAGGAAAGGGTCAGTGAATTGGGAAATGACCAAGGCTGGTAACCAAAAGCAAAGTCCAAGGAAAATCTTTCAAAGATGGGGAGAAATGCAGCCAAGCTGGCAGATTTAATAAGTGTGCCCCAGACAGCACAGGGTCCCACACCAACGAAGCAGCGATGGAGGATAAAACATGACCGTACAAACTTGTGGGAAGGCAGAAATAAAGCTAATGGCGTGAAGTGAGGCCGTGCATGGGTTTACTGGACAGTGAAGGTCTGCAAGAATATGGTGAGAGAGCCTTTGTAGAGAAGAAAATGGAAGAGAAGTCCTAGCTAAGTGTTTGAGCAGAATGAATCTTAGGAGGCAGACAGTGAAAGCACTGGATGTACCAAAGAGGTGAGTGGTGGCAGTGGGGCCATGGACTGCTGAAAACAACATAGGGATGGGGCGATTGTAGGGGGTTCTTAGTGATGAGCCAAATGTGGAATTTGAGGCCATCTCAGAGGAAATAGGAAGCGGAACATTGTTGAGTTTAAACCATACAAGTGGTAGGGGCGTGGTTCCTGATCAGAACAGGGAGAGAGCTGGGCATTGCAAATATTGGAGTCAGGACTTTAAGCTTGACCAGGCAGCCTGACAGACAGTAGAATCGAGAAATCAGTAGTGGGAATGGAGAGAGCGAGAGTGAGAGACATGGTGCACCACTGGAGAAAAGGCAAAATTACCATGTTACTGAGGTAGATGTTCGATTGTGTAACGTTATAGGTTGTTCAACTTCAATAAAAAAAATCAGTAAGGAAGAAAAAAAATCAGGGAATTATTGCTAATCTTCTTGGTTGGGTCCTCTGAATCTGACCCACAGTCGCACAGTACAGCTTGAATGCATGAAATGGTGTTCAAAGGGGTGCAAAACACTCCCAGGTGTGTGGCCACACAATATTAGATGAACAAGAATGTGACCACAGGCAACTTGTGCAGAAGGCACCATTCATAGTGTTTGTCAGGCTTCCTTCAGCGCCACCTAGAAGAGTCTTGTCTGAGTGGTTCCAATCAAGCTCAGCTCCCCCCTTACCAAGCGTTGGCTCTCATCACTCCCTCTTCATGAGCCTCACCTGCCCTCCATTGTATGACACTTGCCTGTCTGTACTGACCTGCTGTCCAATTTCTTTCTCCCCTTATCCTGGACTCTGCCTTGACCACCTACCTCTAGCCACTGGTTTGCTGGCCCGATTGCAAATCTCTGCTGATTTTCCAGTAACTGATTACAAAATCCCACCGACCTTCCAGATCCATTTTATGCCCCCTCTCCTTCCCTAACCCTCTCAGCCCTCCATCTGGCAACCTGACACAATCCTTGGGCTTCTTTTCTCCACAAACCCAGGCCCATTCTGACCCAATTTCCTTTACATGCTGTGTGAAGAATTCCTTTTATTACAGAGTCTGTCCAGTGGCTTGTGATGTGCTGGACTTCATGTGCCCTGAACAAGCAGCAGCAGGGCAATCATTGTGCCTTTACCGGTGCCATTCAATTTTTAGGTCAGGATCTATATAAAAAAACATGATGGATCAGGGTAAAACCTTGGGATATACTGGCAGCAAATGCACACCATGAGAAGCTAGAAATTGCTTAACTATAATTTAAATGGCATAAAATCAGCACTGTGTATCATTCTATCAGTGTTCGTGAAAGTCATGTAAAAGAGAAAGATTTTTATATATTTCCTTATGATATTGAAAGAGGCTTTTTGGCACATTAATTCTATCTGAGCTCTCACAGCAATCTCATCAGTCTTGTTCCCTCACATTTCTCTGAAATCTATTCTCTCATATGCCCAGCAACTCCCCTTTGATTCTCCTACCCCCACCTACAATAGGGGAATTTACAGGAGCTAACGAACTTGCTAACCAGCACATCTCTAGGATGAGGGAGGAAACTGGAGAACCTAAGATCCATGTTGTCACAGGGAGAACCCTCTCAGACAGCACCCAAGGTCAGGATCAAACTTGGGTCACTGGAGCTGAGGCAGCAACTCTACCTGCTGAGCCACTGTGTTGATTGCAAAATTCACAGAACAGTGTCAAGTTAGCCTGCAAAGTAGTGTTGACACCAATGTGGGTGCAGCATTCTTTACTGATGGGATGCCAACTGTGTCAGCACTTAGCCGAGCAGGTGCAACCTTTGCAGTTCTTGAAGGGACCTACCATATTGCAAGCAACACTCTTCCATTTGCAGAGGAGAAATGTTACTGAATGGTGGATGCTGCAGTAATGTGAGAGAGGGTAGGAATGTGCTCTCAGGTGGTCGGAGGACCCAGAAAGATTGCTGAAGGACAATGCTTTGCAGGAACCACAAACCCTGCAGAACTACTCACAGGAGGTTGCCAGGGGAGATCTGTCAGGATATGTGCAGACCATGAATGCCTGCAGTTGGGGGGAGCTGCCAATGGAGGCAAATGCCCGTGTCCCCCCCATCTGCTTCTGTGGGCTGAAGGCAACAGGGATGAAGCTTTCTCACCTTCAGTATGGAGCTTAGTAACATCCTTAATGCAGCAGTGACCAACAAACTGAAGTGCAGCAGATATCAACAGCAGTAGCTAGGAATGATCCCAAGGCCAAAAAACTGAGTGTGACTATGACAGTTCTCCATGGGTAAAGCAGCCAAGGCAAAAGGCTGTAACTGAGATTGCAGGTAGTAACAGATCTCAATACGAGCAAAAGAAGCTGTTTGATTTTGGCCCCTCAAATAGCATAGTTTCAGGAGAAACAGGGTTAATGACAGCTAGTTACCACAGCTTTCAGCCAGAGAGTGCAAATTTCACTGCAGAAGAATTTTGCATGGCTATTGGTGTTTTTCAGGGAAGCTCCCTGCTGGGAAAACAAATTGTTATGGCAAAGGAATTTGTCAAGAGATGTTAAGACATCCAGAAATGTGTCCAAAATCTCTTTATCCTGTGTTGTCAGCCTCTCTGACAGTGAAGTTTAGTTGGCTATTGAGGGCACAATTCCTGGGAACTAATAACCACACTGAACCTGTCACATGGTAAAGGTCATGTCTGCAGTACCTCTAGATGGATGAGATTGGAATCCAAACAACTTTACAGCATTATTGAAGGTTGTGTTTATAAAAATACTGATGGCTGCAATGTCCAAAGTTCAGATCCCAGACTTCATAGCTGTTCATCCACCAGCTTCCCCAAGCTGTGGGAATTCCCCCAAGCTGTGGGAATTCCTCCAAGCTTAAAAAAACACTGACTAAGTTGCAAATCACTTGTTCATGTGATGTTTGACAAGGCCAGGAGGATACCTTACACTCAATATCTGCAAGACCACAGTCCTCTACCAGCCTGCTCCCACTGCATCACACTGCCCTTTGACAATATAAAGTTCATTGTGAGACCCTGGAAAACATAAACCACTTCTCATGTCTTGGGAGCCACTTCTCAGTAACGGCAGGCATTGATGATGAAACGAACCATTCCTTCAATGTGTCAGCACAGCCATTGATCTACTGAGGAAGAGTAGTTGTGCCAAACCACTGATGTGGCACAAGACTCATGGTCTAATGGGTAGATCCATGCCCTTTAGGCTTCTGAGATCTGTACTACCTACATCAGGCAACTCAAAGCACTGGAAAAATACCACTGACACTGTCTCTGCAAAATCCTCCAGATTCACTGGAAGGATAAATGAACCAGCATTAGTGCCCTCTCCCTGAGCAACAGAATGGAGGGCATAATTACACAGAGTCAGCTTTACTGGGCAGGCCACAAAGTCTGCATGCCCAATATTAGACTCCTGAAACAGACATTTTGTTCAGAGCTTTGTCACAGAAAGAGATTACCAGGTGGATGTAGGAAAAGATTCAGGACATGTTCAAATTTTTCTTGAAGAAATACAACATCCCTACTGATTCAGAGTGGAGGAGCAGCACCCTATCTCACAACTTACCCACACTACCTACCCTGTCAGACACCACCTGCCCATCTGTGGTTCCCAAATTGGTCTCATTAGTTACGTCATAACCCACAAGGCCAGAGCAGAAGGAAGGCAGCCAAGGAACTGCTTATGAAGAAAAAGGATGCAACTAAAACAATGAGAAGTACTGCAACAAACTTGTATTCACACGTGCCTCCAATAGTGTAAAAACACAAAGACTTCTCAATGCAGTAAAATTAGGTGTAGGACATCAATTCCCAAAACAGGAGAGACAGCACTTCACATGTATTGCTGCTGACTATGTTCTAATACAATATTAATTATTCAATCTAACGGACTCTAAATAATAGAAAAATAAAATGTGACTGAATTGGTCTACCGACTTAATTTGTCGGTCCACTTACCTGACGATCGATTTCATGCAATCGATACTCGACTGCCCTGTCCACGTACTCCTTCCTATTGGAAAAGGTGAGTGGGATGCTGTTTCCACCTGGGATAATGGGAACCATTTTGCCATCAGCACTTTGCCCCACAAATGAATCAAGAGGTATCATCTGAAACACAAAAGGAAGCAGCATTACTAAATCAGACTGAACATCTGGTCTACCACAGAAAACTACCTGAAATTTGAATTCAAGTTTCTCCAACAAAGCGCCTTTTTTTCTTGCAAAAAAAAGGAAAAAAAACCAAAGATCAGTCTGCAATAACATGACCTGAAATGAAATACTTGGTCCAAGGGGCTAGAAATGCTTCATGTTGCATTCATGTGCCTTAAGTATTGTAGAAAACCCTCACATTCTTTAGGGAGAACCACTGGATTTTCTGGGAGATAATTTCATTGAATGTCAACAGCAAAAATACACAACGTAATCTCAATTAATCTGCCCCTTCATTCCATGCTGTGTATGAAACAGGGATTTCTGTCCCTCTTACCTTAATCTCAGCAATTCCCCTTTCCCCAAAATGTACTGGTGTACACACACTTGCAGTGAATCATTTTCTCTAAACTTGGGAAAGGGGATTGGTAATTGATATCATGCAAATGAACATGTTTTTGACTTTTGTAATTCAATCATGAACAAGCTTGTGTGTACATTTACAAAATACGCACCTCATGGAAATTCTCCTCAGTAATTCCACTATCTTCAATGTGAAGAATGCTGTTCAGTGTTTGTACATAAAGCAAGTCCACCTCTTCAAGATCTTCTAATGTAAGTGGAATACAGCAAAGCTGCTTCCATACCATTGGTGCCAAGTGGAGATCCAGTGGTTTCTTTGTGCGAATGGCAACACCCATAAGAATTCCCAAAAATTTGAATTGCAGCAGGTGCTCTTCTGAACAAGTGGAAGGGTTAAGGAGGAACCTGTAGGAAGACGAGTACATGTATACACTTTTTTAAAAATGGAAGAACAATAATTTTTGTCTCTATTAATTAGATGGATAAGAGGGTGAACTTCCTGGTAAAGCATGTGTCTATATAGCAGCAAATTAAGTGCTCACCAACCGACTGCATTTGGAGAATTCCCAAGGCTGATTCCAAAATCTAATTTGGGAGAGCTGGTATCCATTTATGCAGATATCAAACTCTAGCGAGCCACATCAAGTACTGCAATAATCTCATTCTGGAAAGGCAGGGTCTGCCACATGTGCCACAACAGAAGATGGTTTTCACTAATGATATCAGATAATTTATAGTTCTGCGCCATTCCTTATGGTGTTGGTCCCTACTGTAGAGTTGTTGCAACTACTGATACTGCAGCAGAACAGTCTTACCAAAGTTGCCACATATTGGTTCCCTCATCATCATCACTGAAGGGTTTTGTATCCCCTTCTTGAACATACTTAAAGCAGAACTTGGGGTGCCCTTCTTGGCTTGGGCCACCTTCAGTACAATAGATCCTTGGGGATGTGGCCATTTCTCAGCCTGTGCTCATGCACAGCCAGTAATGAATGGAACTGGTTCAGTTTAATCAGCAGAGGAATTCTCTGATCAGGACTAGTTCATCTGCCTCAGCTATCAGTCTGAACCTTGGCGCTGATGTAAGGAGAAGATTATATCTACCATGGATCTTTCTGCTCCAAAGCACATGATTCTTCTAGTTAAACCCTGTAAGGTAACCAGTGCAGCCGCTATGAGATGACTGGTGATAGTAGTCGCAGTAACACTAAGGAGCGAGATCCCTGGTAGTCACTTCAGTCTTCCCAATCTCCTTTGTTTTTGTAGCATGTGATATTTGCATCTCCTGTGGGACAAAATTCTCTCTTCCACAGGTGGCTATGGAGGCAAGGCGAGAGACCAGATTTCCCATACTTGAGAAAATCAGTTGAAATTCCACCTTTGCGAAGTATTTTTCTACCTACGAGGGAAGCAATGGCCTTTCCAACACAAGTACTGAAGGTTCTGTGTTAGCTTATCCGTGACTGGGAGCAGCGGAAGAGGATCAAACAAACTGCAAGATGTGAATCTATGGTTTGCCAAAGGATGATGTAATGTATCCAGTGTTGTGGTGAACTCCCTTGCCTATTGAAAAAGGGGGAGCTTGGTTCACAAATCTCTGCTGCCAATATAAAGCCTCTACACCACCAATACTCCTGATTGTATATGTTCAGGAAAAAAGGTACATGTTGCCCTTAGATAACGGAAGCCAAATTTTAAAGAGTTATGGTCACATAGGGGAAACAATACCGTTTCCCTCTTTTCAAAGGTTGTGGGGATGTGGAGATGCTGCTGATTAAGGAAAATTGCCTCTCTGGCTCTCCAGGCTCCAAACCCCCCTCCTTCCCCCATAGCACAGGGTTGACACTCCACGTATCATTTGGCAGAAGCACTGAGCACACTTTCTTCCAGAGAGCTTTAGTTTGTTTTGTTTGGGTGTAAATTTAGGTTCTGATTCCAGGATTATATTTGTACTCTAGGACTGAAGATGCTTGTTCAGACTTTAAAGGCTCTTGCCCTAAAAGTAACCTCCTTCCTTTCCCCAGTTTACATTGATGGGCAACATACTATTTGCTCATTCATTAAAAGCATAAAGAATATTTTCTTCCATATCAGCTAAAAATTTTTTCTGAAACGAGATACTAATTCTTACCTGTCTCTATTATATCCTACTTCAGCTGTGACATTTGGAGTAGGAATGAGCAGGTCTACAATCCCCATTTCAAGCTCCTGTGTAACATGTAAAGTGGATTTTGTTAAGTCAAAATTTCATACATACAAAATCAGAATAACAAACAAGAAAATCAAATTCTGCAACTAACAATAACCCAAAACTCAATTACAGCTCTTATTTATTAAAAGAGTTCATCTTCAGGCAACATTACAATATTATGGTCCAAATGCATTTTCTAATTTTATTTATTACATCAGAAACTTATTACTTTTTAAAACTTTGACTAGAATAGAAATTGGCATCCTTGCTCTATTTTAGGATACTCGAAAGAGTCATTAAGGATGTAGACAAAACAAATAGTACCTGACATATCTCTGTGATGGTATCATCAAATACTCCACCAGCATCATCAGCACCCTCTCCCACCAGTTTCACCTTCCAAGCACGAGAAGGTAATCGCAGATCTGATGCATTGAGCTTGACCACTTGCCTCGCGATCTGTACAAAGATAGGCTTACACTTCCGGCCTCTAGGAAGAGAAGTAGAGTTGCAATGAAGTATCAAGATATACCTTTCTTCATTGTGAAGAGAAAAAGACCAAGAAAAACTGGAGCTATTCACATTGTAAAAACAATGTACAGCAAAGATTGATTAATGGAACATACCTGGTAGATATCCTTTTCACAGTGATCTGCGGGCCATAGTTTTTGCCTTGGACCATTGTCTTTCCTATGGAGCGCACCATTGGAAGAGTATAAACCCTTGGTGCAAGTAAAGGTCTTAATTGGCCTTGGACTATTCCCCATGTTCCAGCATTATAGTGAGATGTACTGTTCTGAAATCACAATTATAAATATTAGTCCAATTTTTTTAAAAAAGTGTAATGTATAATTGAAAATCGATTAAGTGCTAGCTTTCCTGGTTCCAGCACTGCCTACCTGATTGTTGGGACTAAGATTAAGTAACCTCCACGATGAGTACATGAGATCAGAGAAGTGGTATAGTAACCGTAGCCTGGCCCTGATGGTTTCAATATTAATTTCCTTCAGTGAACTGAATTGTGGTGGAATAGAGTCTGGCAGACCTAACTGCAGAGGCACAGATACACCTGCCAAAAGGAGCAGATTTTCTCATTAGATGCACAATCAAAAACATTTTAGCATTATACTAATTCAATTTCTCATACAAGTTTAGGTGAAGCTTCACATTTCACTACAAAATTCAGACAAATATAAAAATAAAACAAAGAAAAAAAAATCCCTATTAATATCTGGGCAGGTAATGTTGTGGGAGTAACCCATCAGAATCCAATAAACACTTATTTTTCTTTATAAAAATTGTTCACAGGATTGTGGCAAGGCTGCAATAATTGCCCACATCAAGATGGTGGTGGTGCTGTGGTTGCTCCTTCAACAGACTCACAGTAAACAGACTCCTCTGATACAGAGCAGCATTGGACTTTCCTTTTGCTGTGTGTGGCAGTGGACAGCAGCCATCACCCTTTTGAGAACATTTCAAACCAAAAGTTATCAGATGTATTGGATTCAATTCCATAAGACTGAGATTTGAACAAATTTCAGGCTGTTAGTCCATTATGACCACAGTACCACTACATCCACTGATGGCGACAAAAATTTACTCCTGACATCAGTTCATCTAGGTAAAACTCAGGAAAGGCCATTCGTGGATTTTCCTCACACAGATTAACAGGTAAAGGGTTAATGGAACATGCAGCAATTTTTCCTCACCTCCCGTAAACAAAATTGTCCTACATTCCAGTCACAATTTCTGATCAACAGCTGTTAATTTACAAGAAACATAATTTACCTACCCGCACAACAAATGCTTTAACTGTTACATTAAACCTTATGACAGTGGTTTAGTTAAAAGAACCTTGATTGAAGAAGGGAAATTCTTGCTCAACATACTTAAAACAGTTTACATTTACTATGTCTCAGAACATAAAACGGTAAAAATCTGCTTGTTGAACATTTGACAAAAATGCTTCCAAAGTAATTATTAATGATCGAATATAGTAAGGCAACTCTTAACAATTACTGAAATAGATCAAATAGCTATTGGTTACAGTAAACTGGAAGATAAGCTGTGGCCAGCTCACCTGGTGCTCTTGGTGGTACTGGAGGGGCCGTCCATGCAACGCTGTGGCAACGGCCTGCTGAAATCTGCCGAATGCTCTTACCCTGGAGTGCTGTGAGTAGAGTTGGCTCTCTTACATGATTGGTATGTCCCAGACCCAGCTATATAAGAGGGAAAAGGAACGGAGATGGTCAACTGGAGACAAGGCACAACCTCCACCGAATATACTTCTCCAAAACCAGAAGCATCTGTGCTTGCGACACTGTCTTTGAGATAAAAAGCCATTTATAGAAAACATTTAAAATGAAAAACAATTATATTGACAAGAAGAAAACTGTTTCTGCTTTTAAGTGATCCGGTAGCTTCACAGGTCACAATCTGTTGGGTTTCAAAGTCAGCATAACATTTCCCTACATTTAGTTATCCTACATCCAAATTAATTGAATGAATTACTCAAGGGACTGAGTGTCAGAAGTCCCTCCTGGTCACCTGGTGTGGAAGGTGCTGTAGCATGAGGGGACAGGAGATGCTTCTAGAGTGATTTCATGGAAGTATTGCAGTCAACTGTTCAGGCAGAAGAAAACTAGAATCCAAGCATCTCATGCACAGGAAGAGGGAAAAGATGGGTTTTTTTTAAAGAGAGGGTAACCCTCTTAAAAAGTGTATTCCCATCAGCCATCTTAAGAACCTCTGCAGGGAGCCCTGGCTGCATCCACGATCATTGCTTGTCATCCTGCAGAATATCAACCTGCCAGCAGATTCCCAGGCTGGAGGCAACAGAAACTCAGAAGAAGAGTCTCATACCCTGACAACTGTGTCATTGTTAGGGGTGGAAAAAGTTTCTCTTACAGATTAGTGGCTTCCAAGTATCATCTTGTTTCCCTCTCAGATTAAATAGGAGAATCTTCTGACACATGCAATATACCTAACCCAAAGGCAGCAGCTCAAAACATTGCTCTGCCTTGTGCATTGGTCCATCTGCTTTACAGGTCACTGTTATTTTATTTCCACTTTTTTTTAAAAAAAGGATTTATATTGACTAAGCATCAAATGCTTCCAATAAGAATATTTTGCTCACCTCCACTTCTTGGGGAAAATCTCCAGTCTTACTTGAGGCAAGAGTTTGAACCTGTGCCCTCTTATTCTGAATCCACATCCAAATCAAATAACCTGATTACATTTACATCAGGGACGGGTAAAAGTTCATGTTGTTCAAATTTCTTACCTGCCCTTCTGAATTGCTGCCCCATCCATAAACATCGCCAGACGATGAAAGACCCAGCGTGTGCTCAGCACCTACAACTATGTCCTCAATAAACACTCCATTCAGGGCAGGTACAAGCTGAGGTCTGTTATGGTTGCGGGCACGGCCCTCGGGCAAGCCTATCAGGCGGTCTGGTTGTACAGAGAAGGATGCATCAGATTATTGTTGAATATTATGATGAAAGCTTTAAATTTTTCCTTCTCAAACCATAAATGAACAGATTTATCACAATTTGGTGAAGGCAGACCATTTTTTTTCCTTGGGTCACCATGCTTCTACTAGTTTACAAAGCTTTATTTGTGAGAGGTCTTCTCTCAGCACAATATATACACAGGTAAAGTTTACAACCAAGGCCTCTCCAGATCCTGTGGACAGAACAAAAGTCAGGTGCCAGATGCAAACCAGCACTTCATGTGAAGATATTTATTTATTAGTCACATGTACATCAAAACACAGTGAAGTGAGTCTTTTTGCGTTACTGAGAATGTGCTGGGTGGCAGCCTGCAAGTGTTGCCACTCTTCTGGCGCCAACATAGCATGCCCACAGTTCCTAACCTGTACATCTTTGGAATGTGGGAGGAAACCCAGGCAGACACACAGAGAGAACATACAAACTCCTTACAGACAGTGGCTGGATTTGAACCCGGGTCACTGGCACCGTAAATAGCGTTACGCTAACCACTACACTACTGTGCTGCCTATTTGAACTTTTATGTAGACAAGATTAAAAGTGAACAATGGGTGGATATGATCTCTCTGGATTGCAGGACAGACTTCCACTGTGCAACCATGTCACTTCTGATAATCATCATCAGTCATGTCAGACTTGTGTTACAGATTAAATTACCACAAGAAAGATGATGGTCAGGTTAACTTGAACTTGCTCCACTGTTCAATGGGATCATGGGAGATCTCTACCTAAACTTCATTTACCACATTTGCATCAATTAGAGCACAAAGAGAAACTGCTGGAAATATTCAAGGTCAGGCAGCATCTGTGGAGAGGGAGGCAGTTTCTCTACACCACCACCCCGCAAACCCCCCCCCCCCAACCCCAAAATTAGCACAGTGGATATGGGCATCGTTAGCAAGGTCAACATTTATTGTCCACCCTTAAACTTAGCGACTTGTTGGTCCATTTCAGTGGGTAGCCATTAGTCAACCACACCACTGAGAGCCTGGAGTTACATGAAGACCCAACTGGGTACACATAACAGGTTTCTATCCATGGAAAGTTGGTCAACCAGGTGGATTTTTATCAATAACCTGGTAGTTTCATGGTCAATACTAATAAGATATGCTATTTCTAAATCTTTTGATTATTTAGTTAACTAAATTCTCAGTTGCTGGGGTGGGGTCTGAACTCATGCCCCTGGGCAAGGAGGTCTCTGAATTATTAATGTTTCAGATTTTCTCATGAAGGTCACTGATGTGAAACAATAATTCTGTTTCTCTCTCCACAGACACTGCCTAACCTGCTGAGCATTTTCTGTTTTTATTTCAAGTTGTAAGTAACTGCAGTGTGCCATCTTTGCGTTATTATGAATCACTGGCCCATTAATCCCAAGCTTTTGTCCTGTAATAAATCATTTAGTTCATACCGATTCATTCTTCCTCACACATCTTTGTTCAC
This sequence comes from Rhina ancylostomus, assembly GCA_030265395.1. Taxonomy (NCBI): domain Eukaryota; kingdom Metazoa; phylum Chordata; class Chondrichthyes; order Rhinopristiformes; family Rhinidae; genus Rhina; species Rhina ancylostomus. Next base: position 2,705,327 of record JARFYF010000066.1, read on the forward strand.
TGCATTTCCAAATTTCACATAATTTGCAAACTCAGAAATTATGCCTTACTAAAATCTAGATTACCAGAAATATATGGTCAATAATTATACCTCTGTTGCTGTACCCAATATATTTTAATAATTGTAGAACTTAATTCTTTGAACTCTAAACAAGGGAATCAGCACAAATAAATAAGCTATCCTGCCCGACAGTCTGAACTCACAATTGCCTGTTTAAGAATCTTATACACAACTGACTGGACTGGCCAGACTTAACAAACTTAACATAGCAGCCGGTGAAGCCAGCCCAACAAACTCAGCAGCTTCCTATCACTTCATGAAATGATTAGGCCAATAAAGCAGATCCACTAATAATCTTTTTAATTATTTTCTTTGGAGGTTTTTCTAAAACAGAAACACTTTTGAGTGGATCAGCCTCCAAATTATCACTGCTGTGTGCTAGCAAGTACTATTTAGCAGACATAAAAATGATTTATAAAAATGGGATATTCTCTTAGGTGTCTAACATTTGTAGATGTTAAACAGTATAAAGTGGCCAATGATGTTATCCCATGTGCAATAATTCACAAGATGCTATGGACAGGGAATCAGTTCGAGTTCAATAATGGGCAACCATTAGGATGGTATGGAGACATGGCTGCTGCTTCACAGCTCCTGAATCACACTTTCATACAGCACAGAAACATTTAACCAACCAAATACCCATTTTACAGTAACCCTGCATTGTTGGAGCTGTGATCAGCAGCTCTGCAAGCTGGGTCAGTGTGCTGCCTGGCTTCAATCCTGATCTGTGATGCTGTGTGGAGTTTGTATGTTCTCCCTGTGACCACATAGCTTTCCTCCGGGTGCTCCAGTTTCTTCTCACATCTCAAAAGATGATGGATTGGTAGATTAATTGGCCACCATAAACTGCCCCTAGTGTGTGGGTGAGGGATGGAATAGGGAGGAGTTGATGGGAATGTGCAGAGAATAAAATGGGATTAGTGCAGGATTGGTGTAAATGCGTGTTGATGGTTGGTATAGACTCAGTGGGCTGATGGGCCTGTTTCTGAACATACGCCTTTGTGATTATATACACAAGAACAAGAGGAAATAGGAGCAGGAATGAGCCATCAGGGTCTTCAAGCCTGCCCCACCATTTAATGTGATCATGGCTGATCCATGCTGGCCTTAACTCCTCTTTGGTGTCACTTCTCCATACCCCTCTACTCCTTGGTCTATCAAATATTTATCCACCTCCACTTTAAATACTTCTAATGATCCAGCTTCCACCACTCGCCGGGGCAGAGAATCCCAGAGATTCACCACTCTCTGCGAGAAGAAATTTCTATGCATCTCAGTTTTAAGTGACTGCTGCCTTATCTTGTCTGCCTGTTTGAGACTCTCATATTAGTGAGAACATCCCAACATCTACCCTGGCAACCCTCCTTACCTTAGGATCCTACATGTTTGAATAAGGTTACCCCTCATTTTTCTAAACTCTAAGGAATACAGGCTCAAACTATTTAGTATCTCTTGGTAGAAATTAGCCTGGCGAGTCTTCTTTGTGCTGCTTCCAACATTCCTAAGTCAACCCATCAGTGACAGAAGCATTCCTGCAGTTAATTGCAATAAATCCCACTTTATACATTCTAAAAATAAATTCATAAAAAAAGCCTCAATGATTACCCTACCTTGGCCAAAGGTGTATACATGGCCATCTTTTGTCAAGGCAACAGAAAACTGTGTGCCACAAGCAACCTTCTTGATTCCTACTCCGCACAAAACATCTACTTTCTGCAAAAAGAAAAATTAAAAACCTTTACACCAGATAAGGTTTACACCAAGAAAGCTGAATCATGTACTTAATTACTTAGAAACATCACTTTCCACAAACTTAAACCACAGAAACTGACTGTAAGCCCTTAAATATTTTGCTTTATTTGATGCAGTCACAGAGCACATGCGAGAGAAAAATATGAATTCATGCTATTATAATAGCCAAAATTTGGTAAGCCATACCTGAGGAGACGATTTGGCTGTTGAGTTTCCTAAACCAAGCTTTCCATAATCTCCATCACCAAAGGCCCAAACCATCATGCCATCAGCAGACACAGCTAGTGTGTGATTTAAGCCACACGCAACCTAGAAGAAAATAGATACAGCACTTTGAATGTACCGAGAAACAGCAGATTTGAAACAGGTCATCAATGTTTTACAGGTCCAAAAGCAAAATTCTGCAGATGTAGGAAAATTGACAACATAAAATGTTGGAAATCCTCAGGAGGTCAGGCAGCATTTGTGAAGAGCTCAGAGTGATAGGCATATAGTGCAGAATCAAGCCCTTCAGACTACCAAGCCCACATCGACTGTTGCACCCATCTATACTAATCTGCATGAGGACCATAGCCTTCTACGACTCAGTGATTTAAATGCTCGTCTGGAAGCTTCACAAATGTGAGAGCATCGTCTCCAGTGCTCCTGAGGCAGCACATTCCAAATTCCAACCAATCCATGTGGAAAAAGATCCCCCTTCAATCCCCTCTATACCTTTCACCTCTCCTCTTGAACTATGCCCTCTTGTCTTAAGACACTTATCATGAAAATAAAATTCTTACTATCTACCCTATCTCCCTCATAATTTTGTATACCTCCATCAGATCACCCCTCAGCCTCCTCCGCTCCAGAGAAAACAAAGCCAACTTATCTAATCTTTCTGTAGAATTAAAAACGGTTCAATCCTGGTGAATCTTCATTGCATCTTGTCCTGCGCAATCTTATGCTTCCTGAAGTGTTGTGACCAGACTGCACACAGTACTCCAAGTATGGCCTAACCAAAGTTTTATAAAGTTGGAACATGATGTCCTAGCTCTTATATTCTCTGCCATGGCTGATGACGGCAGGTATGCCACAATCCTTCTTCAACATCCTCTCTACTTGTGCTGCCACTTCAGGGATTACTCTAAGTAATCCCCACCCTCCTTCCCCACAACATTCCCCCCCAACTATGCTCCTTTTTCCAACCCTTTCCTAGCCAATCTTTTTTCTACCCATATTTTTCCCCTCCTATATTTTGGGCTTTCCCTTTCTTATCTTCAGTCCTGAAGAAGGGCCCTGACCCGAAATGTTGACCACCTGCTTTTCTCCACGGATGCTGCCTGGCCTGCTGAGTTCCTCCAGCATCATCGTGTTT
>JARFYF010000066.1:2730521-2741269 GCA_030265395.1 Rhina ancylostomus
CCACCTGCCCTGGAAGAGAGCCGAATGACCCAAAAATCTGAAGCCCACCCTACTGCACCATCTCCTTAGCCACATGTTAAACTGGACTATCTTCCTATTTGTCTCGCTTCCTTGCCATTTCATATCACCCTACAAATGAACAATCATCCCCTTACAGTTCCAATGTTTAAAATGTCATTAAACTTTACATTGTCAACAGGAGTACATTTATTTATATCATGGTGTACAAGATGTCTCAGAACTTTGTGTAGAAGTACTCCTTCAAAGAGTGGTAGCACAGGTCAGTTTGAGTTATATCTTTTTATCGGCAATTGTTAGGTTGTTTTCCCAATAGGGTCCTGCTAGTAGCACATAATTTCAGAATTACCATAATTACATTGAAGTTCAGGGTGCTGTTATGCAGGTTAAAAAAAATCCAGTCCTACTGTTGTACCTTCCAACACTGAAATCATTGTGTTCATAATCCAGCCACAATCTCTGCATCTTGGTTCACCACTCTCTCTCTCCCTCCTCTCAGCAGCAAGCAACAAAATTAAAGGCCTAACAGGGCCAGTCATTAAATAAAAGCTTTGCCACTGATGTCCAACATTCAGACATACAGTGAACGAACAACAAAAAAACTCATTTTATGGATAAAGCATTTATTTTCATAACTTAAAAATCCCACCATGGGCTCTGCCCACCATATTTTTACAACCTCCACTACCACCTAGCATTATCCAAGTGTGGTATACTTTTTCCACTCACTCCCAATCATCCACTTCACCATCCATTCAGCAGCTTTCAATAATATGTTAACCATCCCCATGACCTTGGAATTTTTTTTGCAAGCCTCTTGGCCCTTGCTCCTCAACATTTGTTTAACTTGGTACACAGTTACTTTTCTTAAATCTGCTCTTACTAGCTCCTACACATTCAATCTGTCACCATGAAATGTCATGAGGCATTTATTCTACTAAAAATGTATATAAATATGCCATTAAGTCCATGTATTGATTATAATCTCCATGTTGGAACCTTTAAATCTCAAACTTCTTTAGTTTATTATACACACTCTTCATTTGCCAGCCTGGATGGAAAGACTACAGTTCTATTTATATGAGTTTGACCACTTGCTTAGTATCCCATTCCAACTATATTTACCAGGAATAAGATGGAACTCAGTAGACCCCCAAGGGTGGTCCACTCAATGTCTTCTTCACTATAATTCTCTTCCACTCATAAGTATCTCCTTCTCTTTAGCCAACTGAAGTCCATGAATCCCAGTTGCAAAGATTTTCTTGGTGGGTACTTTAAAAGCCCTTTGGAAGACATTAACTTTTCTTTCCCTTCCCAAATTAATTTTGACCCACAAGACGACTTATTTGGAACAGTTCAGCAGTATACAACCAAAATCACATGCACAAGTAAAGTTGGTTTGAAGGGATATTTAAAGGAAGTCCTGTCATTAACATTAAATAATAAACGACAGCTGAATGGCAACATGTAACATTATTAGGTAAAGAATTCATTCCATAATGATACTTCCTATTATCCAAAATAACATCCTGAGCATAGATTTCTGAGTGAACATTTAATCAATGAAAATACAAAGGATTCTTAGAAACAATAACTGCTTTGAAAGTCTAGACCTTGATATCTACCTGGCCAACATGAGCCGCAGCTTGAATCCCTTTCCCAGATGACTGCACCAGGTGACGTTATTCACCAATGCTGGATGAGAGAGCTTGTATAGACAATGCCAGCTGCCACCTACAAAATTCCATAATTTGATGGTAGGTTCTTTGGCACAGCTCATAAGCATCTGCCCTAATGGATCCCACTTCATACAAGTGATACTTTCCTAGTGCACAGAGGAAACAGAAAAAACATACAAGGGTTGCATTTTGTTATTTTCAAAGATATATAATTTTACTTAAATTTTCAAATAAAAATGATTTGTAAATTTATGCCAACACTCTAAATTTATCTTGCTATTGATACCATATATTTTTGCACAATAGCCTTTTATGATACTACTAAAAAACCATCAGTAACCTAATAGGCACTCTCACATAGAGGAGATTATGGTGAAGGAGACGGGTTAGCCAGATATTTAAAAAAATGAATAGATGCAGTAGAGAGGAAGGATCTTAGCTCAGAAAATCACATCGAAGAATCAGTTTGGGTGGAGCTAAGGAATAGCAAGGGGCAGAAAACATTGGTGGAAGTTACTCACAGGCCTCTTCAACAGCAGTGGTAATGCATAGCACAATAACAGGGATAACACAACAATCATGGGGAACTTTATGTATAAAATAGACAAATTATCAGTATAAATGTGAAGGACAAATTTATGGATTACATAAGAGAGATTTTCAGATCAGACTCATGAGATGCCAATGAGGGAAGAGGCTATTTTAGATTGTGTTGTGTAATGAGAAAGGGTTAATTAGTTCAAGGACGTTCAGGGAACAGTGAAAGGACCATAACATGATAAAATTCTATTTAAAAATTGAAGTGATTTTTTTCCCCAGTCTGGATCCAGGGTGTTAAATCTGAAAAATGTAAATTATGAAGGCTCACGGCTTCAGTTGGCTATGGAAGATTGGGAAACTGCATTAAAAGGTATGGCTGTAATGGAGCATTGGCCAACACTTAAATAATTAGAGTTTATAGGTAATATATCTCACTAACGCAAAGAAACAAAAAGCAGGAACTATTCCTGCTACAGCTAACAAGGTAATGATTGTATTAGATCAAAGGAAAAGGCTTGTAATATTTGCCAATAAAAAGCAGTAAGCCTAAGGGTTTGAAAAATTTCAGAATTCAAGGGAGGACCAAAAAAAATTAAGGAGGAAAGATAAAATAGTGCAGTAGTGATAAACATAAAAGATTGTAAAAGCTTCTTATAGATATGTAACACAGAAAAGATTAATGTTAATTTGGGCCCATTACAGATTGAAATTAGGGGAATAAGGAAGTGGCAGAGAAATTTAACAAGTATTTTTGAATGTGCCCTCATGGAAGACCCAGAAAACCTCTTGGCAACATTGAAGTACAGGCCTAGAGTGAATGAGGAACTCAAAGAAATTAGCATTAGTACAAAATTAACACTGGAGAAATTAATTAAGCTGAAAGCTGATAAATCCCCAGGATCCAATGACCTGCTTCCTGGGATTTTGAAGGAAGGAACTATAGAGGCAGTGGTTGTCATCTTCCAAAATTCCACAGATTCTAGGATGGTTCCAACAAGGTAACAAATGTATCATTACTATTTGAGGAAGAAGAAAACTACAGACTAGTTAGCCCAACATCAATAGTAGGCAAAATTCTAGAATCCATCATTGATAAAATAGTATCCAAGCATTTAGAAATTAATAATAGGATTAAGTGAAGTAATCACTGATTTATGAAAAGGAAATCATGTTTGACAAATCTTTGTGAATTTTGAGTTTGTAACAAGCAGAGTACTTAATAACACAACTCTCACAAGTACAGAATTCTGAGGATTCTTGTCCCTCAGAGTGAAGAAATCCACCCTCATCTCAATCTGAAATGCATGGCCCATATTATTCTGGAAATACTGAGTACCGTGACTGAGTACCGCAGTCGCATCCCATCTGCAGCATTTTGCTTCCTGCAGCCATCAGCTCTCTAATGCGTTGCATTCATCATTGTTGGTGTAATTTACAAATTCTGGAGTATCAAAGGCCCCTTGCAACATCATCAAACTTTGCCCACTACATCCCAACATCATATTTTAAATCTTCCGACTCCAACTAAGATATTGACACAATTAACAATTTATTCTTCCATTTACCTCTACCTACTATTAATAAGGACCCTTGGGATTTGTACATCTACATCATCCTTAGTTTTTCCAAACATTTCCTTTAACTCCTAATGTACTACTCTTAAAAAGGAGGAAGTAACAAAATCTGTTCCAAGTCTGCCAGTTCTGTCTCGGGTTCATAGTATTGCTAATTCTGTTAAATGGCTTAAAAGTACGTTGGTTACTGCAGTAGCTGCCACTGCAATTTTCATGTTTAAAAGGTCAGATCTCGAATATGAAACTATGTTGCTGCTAGTTGCCTGTCAAATGTCACCTCTCTCCAGCACCATCTTTAAAATCATTACTGACACTTCAGTATTCTGCACCACACTTGAAACACACACACACACGCAGTCTCACATTGCAACCCATTAATCATTTGGATGAGTTGAAGTGGTACTCACTGATCCTGATCACTGAGAGGGTCAGAGTTTGGGGAGAGGAAGACATGTAAAAAAAAGTTGGCTGCTGCAATGCACAGGAACAGCTCAGTGCCAGAATTTTGGAATTTTAAACCTACCTTGTGTGCATCAATCATAACAACTGTTCCTTTCTCCAGAGGCTCTTTTGTGCCAATCAGCATTTTCCCATCTGTGTATCCCACCGCAAATGGCTTGTCTTCACTATACCATGCGATAGCCATTACAGCAACTAGAGGCAGCAAACAGTAATTGTAAAAACATCCCATACACCCAAACAGGTATTCACCTACAAATATTCTACTCCAAAATTTCATTATAATCATTTCCCAAACAGAAATGATCAAATCTACAAATTTGTACAAGCAAAGAAAATGGGTACAATTAATCAGAAATAAGACCAACTTTTTTTTCAAAAGCAATTGCTTACTGAGAACTTAGAGGTTCAATTTAGCATAAAACAGATTTCCTCAACTCGTCAAAGTAAAGACACCTTTTGGCAATACTGCCTCTTTAAACTTCAATGCTTTGTTCAGGTAATCTTCCCCCCAGCTGTGCTGGCTACGCCCTCAGTCTCTGAAGCACCAGGGAGAGATTTCTGAGCCTTGAAAGAGCATTCAAGTATTCTAGTCTAATTTCAACACACATTACATTTATCAGGGAATAACAAAAAGATATCAAGGTATAAAATAGCTTCACCATTAATACCAGGAAGTCCCTTGATCGCAGTATCTCAACCAGAGGGCACTAGGTGTTATAATTTGCCTTAATTCCTGGGCAGTGAAGAGTGGGGTGAATACTGGACAGATTTTGAACTCTTTGACCCTCCTGAAAGCAAATGTACCTGTATCCTAAATGAGATTAGGATCTGGCTGTTAGGATCACAACCTCAGTAGTTCACAACTGAGGGTTACACGTTAATAATGGCCACAAGGAAAAATTGCAAAGGGTGGCTGTTATCGGGACAGGGAATGGCATGGGAGGAAGTGGCTACTTCCAACACTTTCAGATGCAAGAACTAGAGTTTCTGTCAACCTTCCTACAAACAAAAACTAAATATGCTCTAATCATATCTTTTCACAAAAGGGAAAAGAATAGTTATTTGGGAGGAAACAAATTTACAAAACGCAAGAGTACAATTTAACACACATTATGGCTAGCTTTTTACTTTGATGACCCAGTATTAAATTCCACTGCCTGCTCACTCCATTTAGTCCAGTATCTCTGAAGAGTTAAATGGTTAATAGCTCAGGTCAAAGCTCTTTCAATTGAACTGTTAACTCTCACTTTTTTCCTTAGATGCTCCATGGCCTTGAACAATTGCTGCTTTAATTTTTGCTTTAGTCCTAGAACATCTTCTGTTGCAAATATTTCATTCTGCTTCCTCTTCAAAGATGGTGGTCTCTGACTTGGTCAGTATTCTGCCACATCTTTCTCTGTCCCAACTATTATAAGCTGCTGACAAGGGAGGACTACGGGGCAGAGGGTTGAAAGAGTACTGGGGTTGAAGGTGGAACACCACTCAATGTGGGGGGGGGGGGGTCAAATGAAGATTAGGTTTATGCACAGAAAAGGATCAAGGGGAAGTAGCTGGAGGATTAGAGGAGGGTGGGGCAGTAGCAACAGGATCAATGGTTAGGAGATACTATTCATACTAATCAGAAAGTGAGCTTGAAAAGGGAAAATTCAGATGTAATAGGCCATTCCATCTATGTGACCACTGCAAGAAAATATTTATATAGAAAGGACCTAAATATTCTCGAACTCCACCTTTTATTATCACCAGTGCATTAAAAAGGGCTGCATCCTGCCTATACAAGGAAAACCTGAACCATGAAGAATACTCCTGATGAAGGAATAGAATACAAACAACATGCATCTAGTACACAGTCTTTTGGAGATACTAAAACCTCGTGACTAACATTCAGTCTAACTGTGCCCCTCCGAATAGTGATACACCTTTTCCTGTACATGTTTGAATGGTCATGCCCATGCGTTATTTCTCTTTCTCCAAAATGTTCCTCTTAGTATGAACAAACCAGTAAATTATCTTTGTTGGGCCAATTTTCAACGAGGTAAGACCAGAAACACAGGACTGAGTAAAGTGAAACTTTTGTAAGCATGGTGGGTTAAGCTGTACAGGGGAGATGAATAAATATGAAACACTTCACCCTCAAAATCTAAATTTTGCCAGCTCTGTTAACACGAAACGTTAAATAAGAGATTTGGCAGAAATAAAAACTGAAGTATCAGCCAATATTCACTAGGATGTCTACATTGAGGCTATCTATGAAAACCTCTGAAGCAGGGCCAATAGCCTAGTTTGAATAAGAATTAGAAACAGGCAGAATAACTAAGACAGACAAAATTCCAGAAGGGGCGCTTACCATCCTTCCTGTAGCAATGCTCGAGTTCAAGTCGGTGCATGGTAGAGGAGTCCACCACCTCAATGAGCCCCAGAGATCCATCCATCCGCCCAACAAGTAGAACTTCTAAAGTGTCACCTGCCCAGCTTGCTACTGGACCTTCTTCAGGCCAGGCAAGAGCAGACACCCAGTGTGGCTGGACATCCAAAAGTCCCTTGCCTCCTGCAGAAGAAAAAAAATGGCTAACAATATGGAGAGGAAACAGGCAGAAGTTACTAATATCACATGGTATGATTCAAAACTTTATGAAGGAGCCTTAAAGGATATAAAAAGTCAGGTGTCATACCAGTGACTTGCCAGATGTTGACCGCCTTTTCTAATGCTGCTGCAATGTATTTTCCACTAACGCTCCAGCAAATAAGAGACAAATTTGGATCACAAGGAGATCCTAGACAGCCCAGGTCCTCCGAACTACCTTCTCTGTTTAAAAACAAAAGCAATTTTCACCTTTACTTGTTAGGCAGAATGCATTTTATTTGTTTACTGCAAATAATCCATAGGAGTGGTTATTCAGCTGGAGCAATTATACAGACACATTCAAATTCTACCAAGCTGAGACAACTGGATTGATAAGTAAATCCATTTGAATCACTAAAGTGATCAAGGGAAAGAAATCTGCCACCCTTATCAGACTCCCAGCAACGTGCCCCATCCTTAAATGCTCTCTGAAGTGCCTATCATGTCATTTAATAGTATCTAGTACAGAACATGCATAAAAATTAAAAGAGACAGATCTTTGACCTTGGCACCAGATTTGATAAAGATGCACCCAGACTAGTCCACCCTGCAAAGTCCACCTTGTTTTCACCCACATCTAAGGAAATGCATTAGAACTGGAAGAGCTATCCCACAGCCTATCCAAGGAACATGGAGACTCAGGAGTCTGTAGATGGTGGGGTATGGAGTGGGAAGNNNNAAATAAGCTGCTGGAGGAAGTCAGAGGGTCAGGATACTTTTGCCTCCACAGATACTGCCTGACACCCCCCAACCCCAAGTTCCTGCAGCAGCTTGTTTTTTTTGTTAACTGAGGAACAGCCTGGCTTCACTATATTCAGACTTCTCCAGCCAATGTCCCAGATGCCTCAAACACAATGCCTTGCACATTCCATCCAACAGCAGTTGGGTGACCATCAGGAAAGAAAGATAGAGATAGTGGATTCTATTGTGGCCATTCTTCTGGAAAACAAGTTGACTGTTTTGGATACTGTTGGGGTTGGGTGGGGGGGGTGGGGGTTGCAGTGGGTTGGGGAGAATGACTGTGGCACCAGGACTGGCTCTGAGGCTCAACAGGAAGGGTGAAGGCAAAAAGGACTACAAGTCATAGGAGACTTGATAGTTATGGGAGCAGACAGGAGACCCTGTGGCCACAAAAGTGACTCTAGGATGGTGTGTTGCCTCCCTGGTGCCAGGGTTGAGGACGTCTCTGAACAGTTGAAGAACATTCTCAAGGGGAAGGGTGAACAACCAGAAGTCATTGTACACATCGGCACAAACGACACGGGTAGAAAAAGGGATGAGGTCCTGTTGAGAGAATATAGGGAATTAGGAAAGAGGTCAAAAAAGCAGGACCAAGAGGGGTAATCTCTGGGTTACTCCCTGTGCCAAGATCTAGTGAGGGGAAGAAATAGGAGGATATGGCAGATGAATGCATGGTTGAAGAGTTGGTTCAGGGGGCAGGGTTTCAATCTTTTGGACCATTGGGATCTCTTCTGGGACAGGAGGTGACCTGTAAAAGAGGGACAGCTTACACCTGCACTAGAAGGGAACCAATATTCTGGCAGGTAGATTTGCTAGTGCTACTAGGGAGGGTTTAAACTAGACTGGCAGGGAGGTGGGATCCAAATCAGAAGGCAGATGAAATGCTGGAGGTTGAGACAGAATTCAATGCCAGTAAAGCCAGTAGACAAGACAGGCAGCAGCAAGCAGGGAAAAACTTGGATTAAATTGCATTTATTTCAATGCAAGAGACCTGACAGGTAAGGCAGATGAACTCGGGAATGGATAGCTATATTGGACTAGGATATTACGCCTACTATAGAAACATGGCTAAGGGAAGGACAGGACTGGCAGCTAAATGTTCTAGGGTACAGGTGCTATGGGCGAGATAGAGGAGGAGGAGGAAAGAGAGGAGGGGGAGTTGCATTTCTGATTAAGGAGAACGTCATGGCAGTGGTACGAAATGATATTATTCATGGATCGTCCAGTGAGGCATTATGGGTGGAGCTGAGAAATAAGGGGATCGTCACCTTGTTGGGATTGTACTGTAGGCCCCCTAATAGTCAACGGGAATTAGAGGAACAAATATAGGAACTTGTTATGTTCAAGAAAATTTCCTCAGGCAATATATAGAAGGCCTATTGGGGAAGAGGACAAAACTTGGCCAATATCTGTCTAAATCTTTCCTATCCATGTACATGTCCAAGTACCTTTTAAATGTTGTTAATGTACCGGCCTCAACCACTTCCTCTGACAACTCATTCCACATCCTGATCACACTCTGGGCGAAAAAGTTGCCCCTCAGGTTCCTATTTAAATCTCTCCCCTCTCACATTAAACCCACGTCCTCTAGTTCTCAATTCCCTAACCCTGGAAAAAAGACATGGTCAATGTGCACAATCTATGCCGCTTATGATTTTATACACCACTATAAGATTACCCCTTATTCTACTATGCTCCAATGAAAAAGGTCCCAAGCTACTCAACCCCTCTCTATAACCCAGTCCCTCGAGTCTGAGCAATATCCTCCTAAATCTCTTCTGCACTTTTTCCAGATCAATGGCATCTTTCCTATAGCAGGGTGACCCAAACTGAACACAATATTCCAAATGCGGCTTCATCAACGTCTTCTACAAATGCAACATAACATCCTAACTTCTATACTTGATGCCCTGATTGATGAAGGCCAGCGTGCCAAAAGCCACCTTCATCAACCCATTTATGTGCATTGCCACTTTCGAGGAACTTCCCCAGTTCCCCTGGGAAACACACACTTGTGCTCCTAGCTCCCTCTGTTCTATAATGCTTCCCAGAGCCCTACATTCACTGTGAAAGTCCTACCCTCATTTGACTTCCCAAAATAAGACCATAAGACATAGGAGTAGAATTAAGCTATTTGCCCATCGACTCTGCTCCGCCATTCGATCATGGCTGATTTATTATTCCCTCTCATTCCCATTCTCCTGCCTTTTCCCCCATAACCTTTGATGCCCTTATTAATCAAGGACCTATCAACTTCCGCTTTAATATACCCAATGAGTTGGCCTCCACAGCTGTCTGTGGCAATGAATTTCACAGATTCACCACCCTCTGGTGAAAAAAATTCCTCATCTCTGTTCTAAAGGGACGTCCTTTTATGTTCAGTAGGTTTCAATGAGATCCTCCCCTCATCTTTCTAAACTCCAGAGAGTACAGGCCCAGAGTCACCAAACGCTCCTTGTGTGTTAACCCTTTCATTCCTGCAATCATTCTCATAAACCTCTTGTGCACCCTCTCCAATGCCATCACATCCTTCCTTGGATACCGGGCCCAAAACTGCTCACAATACTCCAAATATGGCCTTATAAAGCCTCAGTATTACATCCTTGTTTTTATATTCTAGTCCTCTCAAAATGAATGCTAACATTGCATTTGCCTTCCTTACTACCAATTCAATTTGCAAGTTAACCTTTAGGGAATCCTGCACTAGGACTCCCAAGTCCATTTGCACCTCCGATTTCTTAATTCGCTCCCTGTTTAGAAAATGGTCTACGCCTTTATTCCTTCTACTGATGTGCATGACCATACACTTCCCTACACTGTATTCCATCTGCCACTTCTTTGCCCGTTCTCCCAACTTGTCCAAGTCCTTCTTCAGACTCCTTGCTTCCTCAACACTACCTGCCCCTCCACCTATCTTTGTATCATCCGCAAATTTGGCCACAAAGCCATCAATTCCAACATCCAGATCATTGACATATAACGTGAAAAGTATCAGACCCAACACTGACCCCTGTGGAACACCACTGGTCACTGGCAGCCAACCAGAAAAGGCCCCGTTTATTCCCACTCAGTCAGCCAATCTTCTATCCATGCTGGTACCTTTCCTGTAAT
>JARFYF010000066.1:2760677-2772186 GCA_030265395.1 Rhina ancylostomus
TAAAATTTCTAAATTTTGTTATTACCATAAATTTTGTTAACACCGGTTACTGAGGAGGGAACAGGGTGCAACAAGAGGATAGTTGATACCAAAGAAGACTGCAACAAGTTATTGGTCATTAATTATTGTAGAAAGTGCAAATAACTTGTAGAAGGAAGTTCCTTGCAGATAAATGTGAGGTGGCACTTTTTGGTAGGAAGTTATTTATTACCTAGAAGGGGTAACAGGTCGAAAGGATTTGAGTATAGCACACCAATCACTGAAAGTTTTGGCATATTGCCATAGCCATCAAAACAACCAAACCAAGTAGAGGGCTGATTTCTAAAGGGATACAAGTGAAAGGTTGGGATGTTATGCTAAACCTGTATCAAACCTCGGGTTAGACCACACAGAGTACTGGATTCAGTTCCAGTGGGTATGTTGTACTAGGGAATTAGAGACTCTGGACAGGATGCGGACTGGATTTATAACAATAATAACAGAATTGAGGGTATAAACTTCAGGAAGGGATAAACACATTCCAACACAAAGCAGTAGATAACTCAATTGATCATTTTAAAGCTGATCGATAAGGTTTTTTGGTAGCTAATGTGTACAGATAGCTACAACTTAATGGAACAGTGAAACGAATGAGGGTTTGAATGGGCTAATGCTGTTCCTCTGTTGGAAAGTAGATCCTTTGCCACTCTCATGCATCATTTCTGCTAGTTCATTGTAGCAACACCAACGCTCAACTCATATGGCTGGGGAAATCAGGAAGAAAAAAATGTCATCCTCAAATGAATCTAAAGATGACTGCTATACTTTACTCTTAATAATGTATTTGGGTATAACTATCAATTTAAATAAATTAATTAATTGGTCATAAACAGAAAATGCTGGAAGTACTTGGCAGGACAGACAGTACCTGGAGAGGGGTAAAAAGAGTTAACTTTTCAGATGGATGACCTTTCATCAGGACTAATTGATCAGTGATTAAGAAAGTACCTTCATAAATGCTGTCCTGCTTGCCTATCAGATCAGGTGCCTGGCCTTTGTATCTGTAAAACAAACCCATACTCATCAAACAAAATATAATCTAACAAACTATTGCAATTATGTTGTGGGTGTAGTTGTGGAAAGGTGGGCAGCTTCTGAGTGTCTCAAGGATTGTGTGGCAGGGGATGTCTGGCCAGGAGATAGTGGTGGGATAGGTCCGCAAGCGAAAGCTGCTAGAATGGCAAAAATACTTTACTTTGAGGACATAGCCGAGGAAGATTCCCAGTGCCAGACTCCATGGCAGGACAGGCTGCTTCCCTTTAAGTGACGATAAAGCAGGGATCACAAACATCACGAGTGACCCCAATCACTACAGGCCATGCATGCTTAAACCAAAATCATGGAAGCAGCATTCAGGTATGGACTGCACCCTGTTGTTGCCACAATCCAAGTCTGGATAGAAGGGAAATACATACATCAAGGAACTTATAGCAAGTCCACTATGTTCCCTTACAATTCATCTTTGACTGAAGTTTTATTACAGTGCACATAACTCTGGAGCACATCATCCTTAATCTGGACCACACCTTGTACTTGTTCTACTTGCAGTTCCCACAGCCATAGTCACTTTTGTGCTCCAACAGTTTAAATCCAGCTCCAGGCTATGTTGTCACAGCCATCCCATGAAGTGGAGCAGTACACTAGCTGGGACTAGGCCTCAGGTACCAGGTTTGGGAAGAGGTGTAGGGGTATTTGTTGGGGTTCCTCCCGACTGTTGTGATGGCCTTTTGACAGCTTGTGGCTGCCAACTGTTACCGAATTGCTTTTAAATGTCTGTGATCAGAAACATTAAGTAACAGTTTGAAAAAATAAAAAGATTTAAACAATTAACAAACATACTTAAATATATTTAAGTAATATGAATGAATTAAAAGCATTAAAACTAAGTAAATATAAAAGAAATAAACTCTTTACCTGAACTTCCTTTATTAATCCCAGATAGTGAGCCTATTCAGATGAATGGGGTTGTGCTCTATGCACCAACTATGACTGGCATAAGGCAGAGGAGTAAACAAGCAGTACATCCAGTCTTCAGCTTGTCATCTGTCAAAATGCCTCATTACCAAAGCCTTGCTTGGCTGGTGGTGAGAAGGACCCTCTGTCAAAGTCTTCACATACAGTCAGAGCACTGGCGAAACACCAAGTGGCCATTGTGATGGCTGCATTGCAAGTGAAACACTTGATCATCTCTGACTATGGCACACATTTGCCAGGAAGCTCTTGAAAAGATGCAGGGGCATTTGTTGGGGTTCATCCCAAGCAGCTGTGTGAGGCAGAACTCTGTGCTTACTGGGCTATACCAAGGGACAGAAACTGAGATGGGCATCAATACACCAGAAAGCCATGAATTCAGTGAAAGAAATCCTCTGGTCTGCCTGAAACTCGCAGGTTCTCCAGTGCAAGATGTGGTTCACAACCAAATGCTGTCATCTGACATGCTCCAAGATCCAGGACTTGGTGCTGAGGGAGGCACTAAAGATAGCTGCAGCCATTGCAAAGGTTCTGTGGGGAAGGGCACTGGTTTAGGACCCTCTTGTCATTGCACATAAGTGACTGGAATCTGTGTTAAATCCCATGAACTACTTGGTCAAAGGTTGTACGCAAATGGTAACTGAGGTCATGCAATATTTAGCAGTTGGAATAACATTAATTGTGATGAAAATGTTGAGTTGAATCTTCTGCATTCGAAATGTTTATGCACGGTGGCACATCTGGTACAACTGCTGCCTCACAGCACCAGTGACCCAAGTTCAATCCTGACCTATGGTGCTTTCTGTATGGAGTTTGCAATGTCGCCTCTCTGACTGCACAGCTTTCCTCCAGGTATTCTGGTTTCCTCCCACATCTCAGAGACATGCAGATTGTAAGGTTATTGACCACTGTAAATTGTCCCTAGTGTGTAGGTGAGTGGTAGAATATGGAGGGAGGGGGTTTAGGGGTGTGTGGGGAGAATTAAGTATGATTAGTGTAAACCAGTATTTGATGGTTGGCAAGGACTTGCTGGGCCAAAGGATATATTTTTGGGCTGAATGTCTCTATGGGTCTAAATATTTGAAAAAAAAATGAGAATTGTGTCCTAAACAGTGCTGTCCAGCCAAAGAGTGAGAAGTCTGACCTCCTGTAAGATTGTGACTTGTAGATTTAAAGGGATGATGCAAGCACTAGAAAATTATACCTAAGAGGAAAGAATAGGAGATTTAATTGAATTAAATGAAGTTATAAGGGGCCTATGGAGAAAGATGGGGCAGAACCACTTCCCACAGCAGAGGGGGTCAAAAGCCAAGAGTGTAGTTTTTAAGTCATTGGTAGAAGGTTAAGGGAGGAAATGAATAACAGCTTTTCCATCTGGAGGGTGGTAAAGGTCTGAAACTCTCTGCCCGCAAGGGCGATAGTGTCAGAAACACCAATTACATTTAAAATGTACTCGGATGTGTACTTGAAGTGTTGTGACCTGATGGCTTCAGTAATGGTGACCACTCATGACCTTTAGGGAAGGAAATATTGACCAGACTGGGTAAGGTGGACATAAGTGGCTCCAGATACAAAGCAATATGGCTGACTCTTTTCTATTGTGAAATGACCTTGCAAGGTTAACTGGAAAATATTGGCCTAATCAATGATACCCACATCCTTGTGAACAAATTCAGAAATCCAAACTTTTGGGTATTTTAGTCCAAGGTTTTGAGACTTATTAATGGAAGCCAATATTTAAAAATAAAGTGCTAATATGTTGATGGGAAATATTTATGTTGCATGTAGAAATAAAACTTCTCTTTATTATTATAAACAATTCTGCTTATAAAATATATCCATTTCTACTAGCTAGCAATAATGTATAGAAACTTATGGGACCAACATTCAGTTTTAGAATTCATGGAAAAAATTCCTAGAATATTTTTTTTAAAAAAAGAGGTGGATTGTATGATGACCCATTATTTGAAAGCATTTCCACTGATCTTCTCTCACCTTTCTGAAACTGGGACCTTTGTTTTGCTCTTTGTAGCTAAGTACTTGTCTCTGCAGCTGCTACACAAGAGGTAATATGGATTTCCACTCCCACACTCTCCACCAAACCATCCGTCAACATAGGACCCATTGCTTCGGTAGCCCTGCCTGTTGGCACTCCGCCCACAGCCTGGATGGTTTTTCTTCATGTGGTGATTAAACTGAGTAACATTTGCATCGCAGAGTTCACAGATGACCAGTTCATCTCTTTCGTCAGACTCACAAACATGCTGCAGATAAACAAATGAGTCATTGAGGAGAAATCTACAAACAATCTGGGCTGAAAGTATCAAAAACAATTTTTAAAAGTGTAGCAATCAAGAGCAAAAGTAAGTATTATTTCAAATAAAAGATTATTGCCCTGTGAGGTATTCTTTGTTCTTTGAATTGATATACATACCTCCACATGTTGGACTGATTTGGAGAAAACTACACTTAGATTAAATACTATAGTGCTGCTGCAAGTTGACTCCCCATCTCCATTAGACAAAGATCTAGGCTGAAACTAAATAGAAGTGGCAAGCTAATTTACAAATCCACAAGCCCTAGACTCCTGAGGAATTAGAGGAAACAGTGGTTTGTGGGGAATGTAAATAATTATGTATGATTCACATTTTTGTAACCAGCATGAACGTGCCACTATAGCAGACCACTGTAGGTCTGGAATTGTCAGAGGTCAGCTGCCACTGAACACAAGAGCAATGAGTTCAAGATGCCCTGGCTTGCAATAAGGTTTATTTGGTGGAGCCTGGAAAGCACTATTTACTGACTAAGAAACAGTGGAACAGGAAGAACAAACTTAACTCTAACCTCCATTCCCCTTTTTGCATCAACTCTGCAGGCTGACAGCATTGCAGAATGCTTTCAACCACCTACTTAGCTGCCCATTCTTTGGTCAATGACCTTCCATGTCTTTTTACACTATTGGAAGCAAACTTCAAGATTCTGAAAATTACTGTTTAAGACAATGTAATGCAAACCTTTAAACATCTGTTCACATCTGATGATAGAGACACAATAAGACAATACCTGTAGACCCAAATAAAACTGGGAAGCAACATGAAGAAGAATCAGGATAAATCGGAATACCAACATCAAAAATGGGAGATTTGTATTAAACCTGCAGTTTGTTGAATCCTGAGTCAAAATTGAAGTCACTTAAGAAACAAGGTAACAGGTTGAAAATCATCCAATGGTGGATTAATTTATTTGTGGAATACTAAGGTCTCAATCTGACATAGCGTTGGCTTATTTATGGCCAACCTTTCAGCATGTGATCATTTTGAGCCTGCTATCTCAAAAAAAATTTTTTGGCTCATCATCTCAAATTAGCTGCTACACGTCCTATGTTACGACAGTGACTGCACTTTAAAAGTGATTAGCTGTCTGACGAGCCCTTGGGGAAGTGCTAAAATAATGAAAGGTGCCATATAAATGCAAGTTTGTTCCAAGGATGTGGCTGTTCCCAGCATCATTTAGTACCAAAGGTATTTGACCTTATCTTTTTGCAGTCATATGGTTTATGCTAAAGAAAAAGAAAGCTGGTGGATGTTTTCATCTGAGATGGAATGCGAATGTAAACTTTGTCGCTTTTATCCAACGTATCTAACATTACTGCATTAACCACATTTTTAGGTAGCATTTCTATTTTGGGAAGTTAGAACACATTGGCTTCAAAGAACTTCCTGCGTATTTGATTTCTTGTAATGGCCCTTGCACCTTATTTGACTACCTGCATTGTACTTTCTCTGTAACTGTAACACATTCTGCTATTGTTTTCCTTATGAGCTACCTCAATGTACTTATGTATGGAATGATCTGTCTGGATGGCATGCCAACAACCTTGGTACGTGACAATAATAAACCAATTACAAATATTTAAGTCTAGTCATGGGTGACTGAATAAACTTCTATGCTCAATGCAAATTGACTAACGATCCTCCCAGCTGATTTTTATTGTAGAAGATATAATTGAAGAGAAACACGCAAAGAATAAACTTTTATATGAAACAGAATGTAGCAACTTAGAAGATGGGGTTTTCAGCATTAAAAACCTGTCAAGTCCTACTTGTTATGGTGCCAATTGTAGCTTTTTTTCCCCCATATATATTCCAGTGAAAAACAAAATGATGCAAGAGGATACCTCTAACACTGAGAGCCAGAAGGTTAAATAGTTTTGTGTCCTGAGAAATTCTATAGCCCAAAATTTCCTTGGAGCTTCACCTGTTCCTCTGCCTTTGTAACTTCTTAAGTTACAGCAGAAATAGTGCAACTTCCACTGTGCCTACGGCAAGGTTATGACCCTAAGCAAATTCTGGGCCTAAGATTTAGTAATGTATCTCTCTACGTTATAGGAAACAAATCATGCATCCAAATATGTGTTTAATTGATAACATCTTAGATTGTTTGCTCCAATTTTTCCCAACATGATCAACAAGGGTTAAAACACAGCAAAAACAATTTTGGACTACAAGCTTAAAGCAAGTAAGCAAAAGCAGCGGAAGCTGCAGGCACACACCCATGTCGGCCAGTCCAATACCTCTGGAATCCACATTCCCAATATATCACTATCACTCGCAAAGTCCTGACCAAACATGGCTTCCATTGCTTCATCATCCAGGTCAATCTCTAACTCTTCATCAAGGCTGAAGTCATAGAGGGCACCTGGGTCTTGTGGCACTGATGTGCCCTCTCGCCGACTTTGGTTTCGATGTGCCTGAACTGAACGGTACAGACCTGCTGCAATTTTAAAATAAATGCTTTATCAAATTATTAAACATATTTAAAAATATTAAAAAATACTGCATATTGTTAAAATTTAAATTGCATCTTCATCTTTGGAAGTTTACACAGGAGTAATCCTTTTGCAAAGACCATTGAAGAATGAAGTTGTGTAAAAATAGATTCGTTGTCATTCAAATTTATCAACAATAGAACTTGTACTCAATCAAGGTTAATGAATAATTACAGTACTATCCTGCCTTTATTTTTTATATTTTTATATATATATATATATATATATACACACACACACACACACACACACAAATAAATAAATAAATAAATAAATAGATAAATGCTAAAACTGAAGAATATTCTGCTCAGTTAGTTGAAATCACAGATGTAGTTATGAATTTTGTGTAGGAATGTTTGAATCACCTGCACGTGCTAACAATGTCCGAGCTGCCAGCTCAAACTTTTGCCTCCGAGTGACAGTTGAACGGCTTCTGGAAGAAGGTACACTGGTGGATGATCCATTCTCTTCTTGATCCAATCCATCAGGGCTGCAAACATAATTTCATTAAAATATGGAATATAAAAGGCTTTTTAAAAAAATAACAAACAGCATTGACCTTAAAAAAAAGCTTAGTTTTATAATTAAAGAAATCAACTTAAGGATTCTGATGCCTCCAACAAAAAAAAATGACATGAATGATTTGAAATATTTGCTATCTTACAAAAGTGATATTAAATGTAGAGGGTTTGTAGAAAGTTAAGAGAATAAAACTTCATTCTCTTAACTAGCACTTAGGCTACATTAAATCATGAAACTTTACTTTGAAACAAATACAAACAATGCTGCAAGAATAACTAACACACATAAGATGTAAAAAGAGTTGTGGACCCAGTTGTACTGTGGGTCATGTGCTCCAGCTAGTAGAATATTGGAGAAGCTGTAAGTTGTTTTAAGCTAGGTTCAGATGGTGAGATGTTTAGCAGCTTTAATGAAGTCTGGGAAAGCTTGTTTTCTTTAGTTTTAGCAGGGATTGATAGCAACATTTTTGTCAGCTTTTAAAGGTGGTTGCAAGCAGTTTATTTTGTTAGCCTGGGCAAGAGTTGATAATAGCTTATTTTATGACCTTCTCAGCCTGAGTAGAAAGTTGATAACAATTTGTTATTCAGTCAAGCATAACATAAAAGATCTTGGGAAAGTATGGTCTTCAGCACCCAGGTCCACAGCTGCACAATTAAGAGACAAAAAACAGAGGTCAACCAAAGACTGACTGTCATTGTGTGAGATTCCAATTTTAAAAATGGTATAAATATTTCAGTCAAAGAACATCTCTGCTCATCAGTGAAATACCACTCCAAATTCAGATTGGAGACACAAGATTCAGGGCAGGAAGGAGAGGTCACAAAAAAAAATGCAAATACACAAAACTACCAGTTGTTTGATCCATATGGTTTGGTAACATTTCTCTGGACTCAATAATTTGAATGATTTACTTAGTGCAACTGTCTTAATAAATGGTTCTAAAACTTTTTCTCACCAAGTTAGTTTTCACTTCCAACTACATCAATCACCAAAAAAAAAAATGGGTCAATGCAAAGGCCAACAGAATTTAAATAACATATTCTTTATAGATTTTTTTTTACAAAAAGGAATGAACACATGTGGAAACTTGTAAACAACACACTATTTACTACCATTGGCAACACAATAACAGTGACTGCATTTCAGACGGGATCCATATATTGTAAAGTATGGAAAACCCTATGTGAAGTGATATACAAATGCAAGTTTTCTCTACACCGGGTAATACGTGGTTCTTTGTGAGCAGGAAAGCGATTGCAAAGATAGCGGTTTATCGGGTAAATATTCCTGTTCTTCCAAATTCACAAGCAGCATTGTAAAGGCATTACCATTTCAGAGTAAACAGTGGTGCAGCAGCTTCAGAGACCAGACTTCTGCCCTGCTTTCTGCTGCTCTGTGGAGCACTTCTGACGACAACATGGATTTCTCCCATTTCCTCCCACATCCCAATGTACTAGTTGGTAGATTAATTGACTGCTGCCAATTACCCCAAGTGTAAATGGGTGGTAGAAAAATCAGTGTGGAGGTGATGGGCATCTGAAAGAGAACAGATCACCAGGAAGACTATGGAATGAGATGCTCTATGAACTGGCATAAACTTGATGGGCTGTATGTCCTCCTCCTCCATTATGGACAATACTTGATCTTATCTTAGTAAATAAAACTGGGTGGCTGTTGGAAGCATCAGCAGGAGAACACCTTGGGAGCACTAATCATAATTCAGGAAGTTTCAAGGTATTTATGGAAACGTACAAGATTGGTCCTCAAGTTAAGGTCCTACGGCTGATTTCAATACAGTAAGAGAACAAAAGCAGTTTGGGAGCAGATACACACAGGCAAGATGATAGCTGACAAGTGGAAGTTTTTTTTAAAAAGAAAAAGTTAGTAAGAATCTAGGGACAGCATGTTCTGGTAAGGGTGCAAGGCAAAAATAGCAAGATTAGGGAACCTTGGATGACAAAGTGTTTTGATGGTTTGATTGAGTAAAAAAAAGGAAGCACATGACAGGTATATGATGGGACTGAGGAAGTCTCTTGAGGAATACAAAGTGTATAGGAGAGAATTTGAGAAATTAGGAGGGAAAATGAGGCAATGAAATATCCTTGGCAAGTAAGATTAAGGAGAATCCCAAGACATTCTGCAAGTGTGTCAGGAGCAAGAGGGTAGACAGGGACCAAAGAGAGCCAGGTGATGTGGGTGAGGTTCTTAATGATTACTTCTTATCTGTATTCACCAAAGAGGAGTTCATGGAGGAATAAATCTCGAGCAAGTCAGTATTAAGAAGGAGGAAGGGTTAGATGTTATGGGATACATAATGTTTCATAAATCCCCAGGGCTGGATGAGATCTATACCAGAATGCTATGGGAAGCAAGGGAGGAGACAGCTGGGGACCTGAAAGAGATTTTTTGCATCTGGTGAGGTGCCAGAAGACTGGAGGACAGCTAATGTTGGTCCTTTAATCAAGTAGAGCAGCAGGGCTAAGTTAGGTAACTACAGGCCAGTAAGATTCACATCAGTGATAGGAAAATTATAAGAGACAATTCTAAAGGATAGCATTTATGTACATTTGAAAAGGCAGGGGCTGATCAAGAATAGTCAGAGGAGCTTCGTGCAGGGGATATCCTGCCTCATTAATTTGATTTAGCTTCTTTTTCCTCAGCAGGTAACCAAGAAGGTTGATGAAGGCAGAGCAATAGACGTGATCTGCATGGACTTTAAGGCATTTGACATGGTCTTGCGTGGGAAGCTGGTCAGAAGGTTAAGGTGGAAGGATGCAGGGATTGGTGCTAGGACTTGTTGTTTGTGATATATATCAACAACCTGGATGTAGGAAGTATGATTAATAAGTCTGCAGATGATACAAAATTTTTTGGTGTTGTGGATAATGAGGAAGGTTGTTTAAGTCTACAGTAAGATATAGATCAGATGGAAAGGTGGGCCAAGCATTGGCAGATGGAATTTAATCCCAACAAGTGCCAGGTGATGCATTTTGGAAAGTCAAATAGGGGTAGGACATATATAGTAAATGGTAGGTTGCTAAGGAATGTTGATGAACAGAGAGACATTGGGGTTCTAAGTCCACAGTTCCCTGAAATTGACAACACAGGTGGTAAAGGAGGCATATGGCAATGCACGCCTTCATAGGTTGGGGCATAGAATATAAAAGTCAAGATTAAGTTGCAACTTTATAAAATACTGGTTAGACCACACTTGAAATAATGTGTGGAGGTCTGGGTGCCACACTATGGGAAGGATGTGGTTGCGCTGTACAGAGTGCAGAAGGGATTCTCCAGGATGTTGCTTGGATTGAAAAATTATGGGGGGTGATTGGATTGACTGGGCTTGTTTTCTCTGGAGCAAAGGAAGCTGACGGGTGACCTGATAGAGGTGTACAGGGTGAGAGGAAGGAGTTTTAAAGGGGATTTGAGGGGAATTTTGTGTTTTTTAAAAAATATAGAGTGGTTGATATCTGGAACTCACTGCGAGAGGAAGTGAGATATAACCACTACATTTAAGAGATACTTAGGCATGAACTTAAATCGGCAAGGTATAGAAGGCTGCAGGCCTAGTGTGGGCAAATGGTATTAGTGTATATGGACAAAGAGGTCAGCATGGACATGGTGGGCCAAAGGGCCTGTTTCAGTTCTGTATAACTCTATGACTATGACGTAAATGTGAACTACAAGATCTATCCTTTGTAACTTGCTAATACCAAAGAAATCCAGATAATAGTTTAAGAATACAAGAGGTCTTCAAAGAGAAAGCAAACAGCTTCTTGGAAAGGCCTCATTGACCAACACACCTCCTGTCAGGTGGCTGTCCTATCACTTCCTTTAACCTTTCAAATTAGGTGAGTAGAAATTGAGGTGGTTTGGTTATTCAATAAGAAATTTAACATCTTTATCTCCATATCCATTCATTTTGGGCTGTTAAAGTGCAATAGAGTTTTCCAGTTCACAGGAGGTACCTCCATTGAATAGTAAGATTAAACTCCAATGGACACACAAAAGAATGCAGATGCTGTAATCTGGAGCA
This sequence comes from Rhina ancylostomus, assembly GCA_030265395.1. Taxonomy (NCBI): domain Eukaryota; kingdom Metazoa; phylum Chordata; class Chondrichthyes; order Rhinopristiformes; family Rhinidae; genus Rhina; species Rhina ancylostomus. Next base: position 2,772,074 of record JARFYF010000066.1, read on the forward strand.
GAAAACAAACCACAGGAGGAACTCAGTGGTCAGGCAGTCCTGATTCCTTTCTCTCCACAGATGCTGCTTGACCTGCTGAGTTCCACCAGTAGTTTGTTATTATATTCTGGATT
>JARFYF010000066.1:2797017-2810414 GCA_030265395.1 Rhina ancylostomus
CCGATACGGCCTACTACAGTGGTATCTGCAAACTTGTAGATGGAGTTAGAGCAGAATTTGGCCATGCAGTCATGAGTAGTCCCTATATAGAGGGCTGAGGACACAGCCTTGTGGGGCACCAGTGTTGAGCATAATCGTGTTGGAGGCATTGCTGCCTATCCTCACTGATTGTGGTCTGTTGGTCAGAAAGTCAAGGATCAAAATTATGAGGGGTATAGATAGTGTAGATAGGAAGGGATCTCTTCCCTATGATTTTGGGCAAAGATTTAGGGTAAGGGGTGAGAGATTTAGACGGGATCTGAGGGGGACTTTTTCCCCACCCAGAGAGTGGCGAGTACTGATAGTGCATTGCTGGAGAGCGTGGTGGAAGCAGAGTCACAGATGGTATTTAAGAGGTGTTCAGATGAGCACTTGAATTGCCCAGGCATAGCAGGTTATGAGCCAAGTGCTGGAAGATGGGTTTAATAGAGTGTTGGCACTGATTATCATGGAAATGGTTGGCCTAACAGCCTGATTCCAGTCTGTATGACTCTAGATGGGGTAGGAGTGCTTCTTCCTGGCCACTCAATTTAACTTGGTGCAGTTGTATGAATATCACCCTCAGCTCCTACAACCATGGACAACATTTAACTTCCTGTGCTCTGCAGTCACACTCTTCATGGTGCTCCTCTTTCTCTTCTTCCTTCCCAACACCAGTGTTCTTCTATTCTCTTACCACTCCACTGGTCTCCCCACTCTCTCCAATAATAGGGGCTCACCTTGTAATCAGCTCCCAATCTTTGTAATTGGTTTGCTTTGCCATTGTTAGCAGGCAAACACAGGGAAAACATTCAGCTGGGGTCCAGCCATTAAATTCTACACAACCTCTACATTTCTCACATTTATGGACTTCCCAGTTGGGTCACCTTGTAAATATCGAGGCCACCATATCCAGCTCAGAGGGAGCAAAAGTTGAAGTCCTTTCCTTTTCTATTACCAATAACTTTAAACTAGAAAAGATATGAATAGATCTATTGGAATCCAAGTGAATTGTCAAATACTTAAATAGTTCAATAGTTGTTTAGACACGAAAATCAGCAAACATTGGTTTGGGATTTCGATCCTATTTCATATTGTTTTGAGCTAATTTTACCCTGTTTTTACTCACTATTTTGCTAACTAATTCTCCTCTCTCCAATTTTTACTTTAAAGTATTTGCTCACTCTTGGTTTTTGGTAAATATACTTTCATTTTAGAATCTAACTTGAAAGCAGAGTAGCTTTGCAATCTCCAAGTATTGTCCTTTTTAATAAAGGCTTTATATTTGCCATTGGGTGGCATCCATAGAAAGCACAGATTCAAAGGGTTAGCATTTCACATAGCTGCCAACATTAAATGAATATCTGTAATCCTCCACCCCCAATACTCAGTTCCAATACTTCAACCAGCAGCCTTTCATTTAATCCCATTTCCTATCCTCAGATTTATGTCCTTATGGCTATTCCAGTCTGCCATGTAGTGGTTTACATTTGAAATTTAATTTCAGTCCAATCTAATTTCAAATACATTGATTGGTTTTTTAGGGTTAAAAAGGAAAGTACCACTGTTCCTTATAATAATTAAAAGAATATACAGGCTCTGGTACCTGTAATTTCATCTGCTGCTCCTTCTCCTTGACTTGAATTGTATGTTTTGCCTGGGCAATGGGGGCCTCCCACATGCAATTGGAGATGAGCAAGAATAGGTGTTCCACAACCTGGGAAAGTAACACAATACAAAGGATACATCATGTACCCAAATTTTAGTTAATTGTGCACACTAATAATCTTCAGTACTTAGAAAATTAATCCACTAACAAATTTTTGCTTTAATTGATCAGACAGCATTGGGAAAAAGCTGATGTAGGAGCTTTCAGCACTTGATTATGAAGTATGGAAGCATTTCTAACAGGTTCTGTCACTGCTTTAAGGACAGAATTCCTAAAAGTAGCTTCTTTACCTGTATCATCTGATCATCTTCTACACTTGATTCACAGGCAGGCAGCACTGCTTCCAGAACATGTAGGGCCAGCAGTCTGGTTCTAAGGTTTCCAGCCAGTGGGACGCCTGTCCATCAAAATACAACATCAACATGTTATTTAATATTACAGTTTGCTGATGTGAGGAACGTACATCAATAAATTCAGGAAGGACGAGAGATTTGCATGAACTAAAATCAAATGGCGGCTTTTTACTGAGCCATACTGCATTATCCTAATAGACTATTAGAATGTACACATGATTGATTACCTTCTGTGTTATAAATATGGAAACATTTCAAAAGAATATCTATGGTCATCACAATTAATGGAAGAGGCAAAGTTGCAAACCTTTATAAAATATATTCTTCATTTAGTTTTGTATAGCACCTGAAGAATTAGCTGCAGGGCTTTGTCATATCCCATTACAGACATTTGCCAAGAACAAAGAGTAAACTAATGCCAGCAAAAAGGAAAACCACTCAGACCAAAAAGCACTGCATCAACTTGACTGGCAGTCTGATACCAAATCTTTCACTGCAAGGTACAGAACAATCTTCAAATGCTAATTCCTTTATACTGCAATGTGAAACTAAATTCCAATACGGAAAGTTCCTTGAAGTGAGTTATCCATGTTGATTTTGTAACAATATTTGCTATTCATTAGAAACAGGAGCCTGCTCCACCATTCAATGTTATCACAGATGAATGTGGTAATCAATATCACTTTATCACTCTATCCCCAAATCCCTCAACTTACCCATCTCTCCTTTATTTAAAAATAATCTGGTTTTCCATTATTCAAATGAAAATTGATAATAATTACACATTTCCCCACATTGCATCTCATCCATCATCTTTCAGCATGTCCCTGTGGACACTCACCAATGTTCATAAATGCACCATAGCATCACAGCTTGGAATGGCAAGTTCTCTACCTGAGACTGCTAGAATCTGCAGAGTTGTGGACACAGCTCAGCACACAATGAAAAGGAGCCTCCCCTCCACGGACTCCGTCCACACTTCTCACTACCTCAGTAAAGCAGCCAGCATAATCAAAGACCACTCCCACCCCAGACATTCTCTCTCACTCCCCCCACCCCCCATCAGGCAGACGATACAAAAGCCTGAAAACACATACCACCAGTCTCAAAGACAGTTTCTATCCTGCTGTTATAAGACTATTGAATGGACCTCTTGTATGTTACCTCATCATGGCCCTTGAGCCTTTTTGTCTACCTGCACAGCACTTTATCTGCAACTGTAACACTATATTCTGCATTCTGTTATTGCTTTTCCCTTGTACTACCTCAATGCACTGATGTGATGAAACAATATGTATGGATGGCATGCACAAAGTTTGTCACTCAGGATGTGACAAATTTACCAATTGCCCAATCATGTAAGCAGTCTCTACATCCCTTTGCCTGCCCTCTTTGCAGCCATTTCAAAAATGACCTCAGCTTATTTGTGCTGTCCACTGCCTGTTAACTGGTCCTGCACCCACACTAACAAATTCCCCACAATCTAATGTCCTCATCTTGTGTAACAAATGCCTGTGGCTTAATCAAATACCTTCCTAAAATTCAAATATTCCCTATTTTCTGGTTCCTCTAACCATAAGGGACTTGGGCAAGTCTCAAGTGGTTTATGTTTTTTGAAATAACAGTCAACTCAAACTCATTTTAAATTTCTTCTAATGTTTAAATTCTATTAAAATTAATTATTAAATAGCATGGTTAATTGAAGTCAAAGCTTTCAAACTAACCAACTGGGTAACTGGCTGTCACAGTATTGTATTACCGTGGATAGGGGTTGTTCACACCACACCACATTAGTGCCAGTTATGGGTTGGAGACCTTGGTCTCCACAGGTGGAAATTGGCCTAGTGAATGAAACAGTCACTTGACAATCTGCATAAATCAAATGCAGACTTAACTGACAGGGTAGCAGCAAGTTCAGTCGGCTAGCAACTCACAGAAAATTCACAGACGATAGCGAATTGAAATTCTTCCACATTCAATAGGCAGTTGGTTACTGATAATTTCAAGAATGATCTTTGTTCAGGAACACATGGATAAAAATATGCCCTCTGCACAAAATGTATGTCGTAGTAATGATGAGCACTGAACTCTCCTGAAATTCAATTCCACTGTAGTCAATGGAAGCAGGTTTCAGAACCGGAACTCAAAATCTGAACATTACAACACAGTGGGTTTAGCACAAAGAAAATAATTTCTCCCATAAAATAATTATCGTTTCTATTACTTCCTTATTCTCCATTATAATTTCTCCTACTCTGCCTCAAAGTAATTTTCTTTCACACTACTTTCAAGTTAACAAGTTACAATCCATCTTAGAAGTTTTTAGCCAACCTGCAGCAACATTACAAAGTGCCCATCGAAACTTCTGCAGTGGAATACTACACAAATCACATGATACAATGCCAATGAAATTACTGAACAGTATATCATCTAATTTTACTAACTAGCAGCAATTGGCAGATGCAGAATGAACAAAAAAAAAATCAGATTAAATGTTAGGTAAGTAACTGCAAACATTCAAAGAAATAATTCAAACCTCAAACCTGTGTATATCTTTTCTACATCACATGCATTTTGCTATGGATGCAAAATAATCTCTTTACAAAGATCTGACATTTGAAATTTGTATGCTAGTCATCTGATATAACAGTTGCAATTACCAGCATTCAAGCAGAAAGTGCTGCAGCAATGAAGTTTGTCTGCAGAACTTCCCAGCCTTATTCTCAAATCAACAGACTAGTCATGTAAGACACCACAAGAGATTCTATAGTGCTATTAAATTTCTGTGTAGTGAGCACTGAGCAATTCTTCAAGAGCCTAGAAGTTGCGTACCTGAAAAATATTTCTGAGCAGCAATATTAAGTAGCACTTCAGTCCATTTTGGCGAGGCCATTTTTGATTGGATAGCTTTTGAAGAAACAACTCTACGTAGGAAAACAAGAAAATCTCCCAGCTGCAGCTCTGCTGTATGTTGTTTTCGAAGAATTGCTGAAAAGTAAAAAGTTTGAGTTAAATAACTTGCTCTCTTTATTCAGTGTACATTTAAGAAATTATTGGGAAGCTAACAGCCTGGAAAGGGGGTCAAAGATGTATCTGTTATAGGGAGAAGGCAGGGAAATAAGATTACAGGCATTTTTTGATTTAGGAATGTTAGATTTATGAATGTTCACTATAACACACTCTCTCTCTTTGGTATGTGTCTGCAGTTTACCGATCTATTTTATAGTGTAAATCATTAACACACCAATTTCCACCTATGGGAATACTTTGGACCAAAATACCCATAATACATGTAGTGTACCCTTTTCAATTTATTAGAGTCTATTTTATTGCAATGTTTTCCAAGTATGCATGCCTTTCAGAGATCGAGAAACATCTGTACAGCAATCAAGTCCAGTTTGAAAGATCAATACCAGGCAAGGCAGTAATACTTCAACTAGCTTCCTACTGAGCTTCTAATCTATGGTTTTCAGAAATTTCAACACCTAGTTAATATTTATCCAATTCTGGAAAGAAACAGAGGACATAATTTTAAAATTACTTAACGCAAGAAACAAATTTGTTAAACATGACCATTGCACAGCTCTAGGGAACAACTCCTCTGCATGTTAATCCCAGCTGGCTAGAGAAGAAACTGGACACTGAAGATACTGTATGTTTACCCAGATTAATTAATTGAAACTGCTCACTGCTTGGTGGTATCTGCAAAATATTCAACTTAAAATTCCTTTTACTTTCTCTCAAGCAAGGAAAAATAGTGCCATAGAACTTGCATGTGAGAAATTAGAATCCAACTCCTGATGTAACATGGGATTTTCATAGAGGCTCTCCCCAAATCAGACTGAGTCACAGAAACAGGCCAAGTCCACACCAATCACTCATTTAGATTAATATAATTTCATTCTCCCCACATTCCCATCAACATCCCTCAGATTCTGCACTCACTTAAAGACCTAGTGCAATTTACAGCAACCAATTAACCCATTATTAGCCCACGTGTCTTTGGGATGTGTGAAGAAACCACAGCATCCAGAGGAATCCCACATAGTTACAGGGAGTGTGTGCATATTCAACACAGACAGCACCCGAGATCAGGATTGAATCTAGGTTACTGGAACTATGAGGCAGCACCTCTACAATAATTGGATAGGCTGGGACTGTTTTTCCATGGAGCAAAGGAGGCTGAAGGGGTGACCTTACCGAGGTTTATAAAATCATGAGAAGCATTGTCACAGTCTTTTTTTCCAGGCTAGGGGAGTCTAAAACTACAGCGCATAGGGGAAGGTGAGAGGGGAAAGATTTAAAGGGAACCTGAGGGGCAAGTTTTTCCCATACAGAGGCTGGTAGGAATATGAAATGAGTTGCCAGAGGAAGTGGTAGAGGCAGGTATAAATTACAATGTCTAGTACACATTTGGACAGGTGCATGGATAGAAAAAGGTTGAGAGGGGTATGGGCCAAATGCAGGCAAATGGGATTAGCTCAGATACACAATTTGGTCGGCACAAACAGGTTGTGCCAACGGGCCTGTTTCCATGCTGTTCAATTCTGTGGCTATGAATCTCAATGTATTCTCTAGGCATGATCCTCCTAAATACGGAGCAATACCAATACAAAAGCTATTGAGATCTTTGAGTATATAAAGGCCACCATGGCAGAATTCAAAGCGAGTGGTGAAATTGATCTATTAGCTAATTCCCACATATTATTATATACACCACCCTTTGCCTATCCTGCCCCTAATTTTAATGTACGTTGTAAGTTTATACAGGCTTCATACCTTTAAAATCTTTGGTATCCTCAGTCTCACCAGTCTCATCTAATTTGTTGTCTTTGTTTCCATGCAAGGGTGCAAGTTGCACTCCGGCCTGAGAGAGCAGATTCTTCAGCTGACTGCATAACAGGTCTAACAGAGACTGAACAACCTTGGGGCTTAGCTTGTCTGCGTAAGTTCTACAAGAAGAAAGCACAAAATAAGCATAATTGTAAAAATGAAACTATGCAAAAGCAGCTATTTTGGTGCTCATTATATAATTTAACTGCTCAGTGCCTTATGAGCCATAGCATTGTAGATCAAATGTTCAAGCTTCTCAGTGCTTTGACAAATTGCCAATGAAGATACATCTCTGTAGGCGTGGTGGGCGGGGGTGGACTGTGATGATAGGGAAAAATATCCCTTGTCACTATATTGTCACTCCTGACAATATAGACACAGAGATCCAAGTCTAGAAAATGAATGAGAATCAGTGAATCCAATGGTCTCTCTCTCCAGACACATTACACGTTCAGCTGCCATTTACTGATAAGCCAAGGGTTGAGAATGTCTGAATGAAATGCTACTGAATCACAGCTGTTAATAAAGGCATTGTATCTCACTAAATAATCACAATATCATTCTATTGGAAGGGCAATGACTGTACCTGCAACCTTTATATAACCTCAAAAAAATATCTTCCTCTTAACTCCTTATTTGAATATTAACTGTAAATAACTCAGCTTGAATTAAAGATTATATCACACATTTGGCACCTCAAAATGCAGTGACATAATATTTCAGGGTCTTTGCAATTTACTGAAATTTGTAGATGATGGCAATGCTGATATCAAAAGCAATTTTAACATTTTAATTGTCTCATACTCACAGCCTTTTAAAACAGTTCAAATAATTTAAAAACTATATCAAAAATAAATGTACTTAAAAAGTACCTTAGTTAGAAATTTATTATTTTACTATATGATTCTATAGGAAAATAAACAAACCACTTACCTGTCTGTACCTTATTAATCAAAGTCAAATGAATGGAATCAGCCCATACGTGCAAGCTATAAATGACATGAACTGAGGAGTATAGTGCAATGTGTAACCAACTCCTCCACTCAGGGCATCTGTGTTCCACCCTTGCACTTAATGGTGGGTTGAGAGGCAGAGTAGATGGTTAACAAGATGGCATCTGACCAATGGCTCCTCTCTGACTTCTACATTTCAACGTGAGATGCAGAAGATAGAGACTAGCCTGCAAGAAGAACATCACTGGGAGGTCCAGTAGGAAACCATCAGCCAATTCTCAAAACACATTTTGAGAATATTTTAAAACTTGACAGGTTTGTACTTTTCCTGATTAACAGCAATTTTTGGGCAAGCACAAAAGGCCATAAACAGCAAATAATCATAGCAGGTAAATGCGAGCTCGGTGAGATAGAACTGGCTGAAGATGACAGCCTGCCACATTCAAGTTAGTGACAACAACAACAACAGAACAAGTGAATTTGTATCAATTCTGTGTACAGGTTATACTGGAGCTGACTGTTCCCGATTAGTTTCAACTTATTGGCCAGGCAACAAATCACCATAGAGACTATTTAAGATCTATAGCCCCTGCGAAGTACTGTAGGAGTGAAGACTAAATCTGTAGGGTGGAGAGTGTGTGTGCGCGTGTGTGTTGCTGTGGGAGACTTCAATTTATATTTCCTACATTTACAAGAAAGACAGTTGGGAATTGGAAGTGGTGTAGCAAAATGTGCCTAATCAACTAAGTTACATCAGTTATATGAAGAGACTGCAGAAGTTAGCAATGTTTATAAGATAAGATAATACAAGATATTCTGAAGGTTTAAGGTGACTTTAGTATGCAAAATTGCAAAGTATAAGATAGACAAGCTCATCATCAATATGCTCAACCTTGTTTGAGATTGTACAAAGTGCAAGATTCACATGATTATAAAATTAACTATTTCAGAATGCGGTAAATATCCAAAATGAAGCAGGGAAGCAGTTATGCTGGCTCCATCAGCAAGTTCAGGAGCAAGTTGGTTAAGCACTTAAAAAAAAAATTTGAGTGCAAAATAAAAGAGAGGTATTGTTGATCGGTTATTGCAGGACTTGCAGTTACTGAAACCAGAGACTGGAAACTCAGAAGAGTCCATTTGGCCAGCCTTGGTTTTCAGGGAACATATCATGGGCATATGATGATGAACTTGTGCTGTGCATCCTGCAACTGCACTAATGGCATCATAAACATTTCATAGACAACACATTAAAATTAAAAATATCATGACGGGTACAATTATAATCTCTGGTTTAACTCACAAACACCAAAGGATGTTTGGTGGGGTAGGGAGAGGTCAGAAGACTATTTTATTTTAGGTCTAACTATACATTCCACTGGTTACAATGGAGAGCATAAACAGAGTGTAAAAGGTCTAGTCAACCTGATCATATCAGTACCCCACAAACCCTCCATTCAAAATAAGTGACATCACCTTCCTGGCTCTGGAAACTACTATAAGAACACCCAATAAAACACAACTGTCTTGATAAGTACCATTTCTACTTCTTAAATGATCATAACTCCCATTCCAGTTTTTTTTTAAATGTTAAGAGGCAGTATTATCTGAATTACACAAACACCGACATCAAGGCTGAGCCCCTGATGAAGACAAAACATAATAAACCATAAACATTTGAACTTTTCTTCTCTTCACAAAAATGAGTTTAGGAATTCCCTTAGAACAATCTCAGTGATTTTAATAAATTCTCAAGGCACACTAATTGGCTGCTAGTTGGTTCTAATTTTACAGATCAATGTAACCATGAGATTTGTATTCCAAAGTAATTACTGATAAGAAAATTTAGTATCATACTTACCCTGTGGTAATGGCTAGAATCTGAAGTAATCTAGTACTGGCGACCTTCAAAGCTGTGCTAAGCTGTGAAACACCAGGCTTTTGTATCAACTGCAGTGGCTGTCCGAGCATAGTGTCAGTACCACACAACTGCGACAAGACATTCAACAAGCCGCTAGAGATTGCCAAGGAGACATCAACAGGGTGGTAACGCACACTAAGTGCAAATACTGTGACGAGCAAAAGGCGTTGCTGTGCTCCTGAAAAGCAGAGTATCAAATATGAATATAAACAAGAATGTGCATTCTTAATAATACTAACAAATAGTAATTCAATTTTGATAGAAATAATAACAAGAATACTTTTAACGTATTTGCATTCTTCATCCAAAAAAGATTTTGCATAATCCTCTACTGCAGAAATGTAAAACACTAGTTTAACTTCCACACAACTTCACTTAAGAAGCCAAGAACCAGGGCTATTATAAGGGGGTAAATATAGTTAGAGATCAGAGAATGGTAACTGGGCCAAGATATGCAGATATATTTCAGTAGCTATTCTAAAGTTTTTAGTTAAAATTAAAATATGCAGGACTGAGACCAGATTTTAATCTGTCCAGAACAATGTGAGAACTAAGAGGCAATCAGGCACTATAGCACGGCTAACACAGTACAAAAAGTTTATATAAACATGATCAAAAAATTAATGAAAAAACTAGGAAGTGTATGAAAATAAAAATATATTAAGTTTTTTTTCTAGCATTATAGCTAACAGATTAGAATGGAGAGAGATAGATCATCCATTCTGGAATTTATAAATTTAACTATGAAACAACAACCTGGTACCAGTTACTTCCTCACTGGGATAGACAAAAATGAAAACATGTTGGTACATCCTCAATGACCGTCTTTCAGCAGCTCCAGTGCAGGGACAGAAAAGGTGCTCAAGGTGATGCTTGGTTCAGAACATTAACCAAAGTTGCAAGGAATATTAAAACCAACACATAAAAATCTCAATTGTATAGGATAAAAAGAGAAGGAAGCAGGAATGCAAGCCTCTTAAAAACACAAATTGTAAACAAAATAATGAATTATAACAGTACTATTATCTCAGACATCCTGAAGAAACTAATGCTTCCCAAAATTAATGCAAGTTAATGATAAGGAAGAAAATAACAACACTGAAGAGTGGAAAATCATCAGAACTAGTAGGCTTCTGCGCCAGGGTTTTAAATGAAGTTGGTGAGAACACTGCAAATGCCTGAAATATGATCCTCTGAAGTTCTCTTGATTTTCAAACTGTGCCTTCATAACATTTTGAGCTTGCTACTTCAATATTTAAAAGCAAGGGAAACCAGAGAACCATAAATTTAACATCAAACATTAAGAAATTAGAGTCTAACATTAAGCTTAGGTAACCAAACATTTTCTAAATTTCAGTTGATTAGAGAATACCAATATAGATTTGTAAAGAGTGGGTCAAACCTGACGAATCTGATTGATTTTTTTTGGTCTGGTGATTAAAACAGTGGTCAAAGGAATGGCTATTAAATGTTATTCATATGGATTTCTAGGAACCATTTGATAGTTCCTCAGAAGAGACAGCTACAGTTGAAATTCATGGAACAGATAAATTACTGGCTTGGCTAGGAATTTTTCTGAATGACAGGAGACAAAGAATACAAATAATGGGCAGGTATTCAGCAGCATGTAGCTTGCAGTAACTGTCAAGGGTCAGTGTTGAAGGTAGAACTACTTTTCCTTTTACTAGATTTATAAACAGCTGAAAGGATAGAAAAATCACATTTACAGAAGATATAAGATTGGTGAGATTGTGGATGGAAGCACTGAATTACAAAGTGAACAACCTTACCAAATGGACGAAACAATATCAATATAGGCAAATGCACAGTCATCCAATTTGAATCTAAAAAGGCTGGAACATTTTTAAATGATAATAATCTATGAACATTAGAGGCTCAGAGAGAATTGAGATTTACATAAATTATTAAACTATCATGGACATGTGCACAAAATAGTCAAAACATTAACTGAATGCTATCATCTACATCTAGAGATTGAGAATACAAGTTGAAGTTATGCCACAACTGCAAAATGCCCTGGTTAGATAACACCGAGTACCAAGAGCAATTCAGGCATATCTTAGAAAATGAAAAGTTGATGTTTAGGAGAGGGGTGACAGGAAATGAAGGCATTTACATAGTAGCTACTTTTATTAGCTGCAGAAATACTGATTATTTGTAAGCAAGGAATAATATCATAATATGGCTTTACACCTTCCAGTGATCGTTAGAAGTTACACATTAACATTAAAGTCTTCTACATAAAAAGCCTTTTAAACTCATTTCAATTTCTTTGGAAGCAGAAATATTCTGAATCTCTGCTGGTTGGATCTTTAAGAACAGAATAAAGAAATGCACCTATTAGTTTTCGGAAGATTCACAAGTTGACAGAATAAACAAATGGGAAAATTATTTTTAAAATTCTATTGTACATCAGTAACATTGCAAGTTCTTCAAATCTCTTGCTAATTATAGGCTTTACATTCCATTTTAGTCCTTATACCTCTCCAAAAGTAATGTGGGGGGAAGAAAATGAGTTTGTGATTGAGTTCTTTAATTAGTGTCACAGCATCTATTTTTTGATGCTACATTCCAGTTCCTTACCAATGTGGTGTTTGTTTGCTTGCAAAGCCCGCTCAAGGATGGCAGACAGCTGTTGGTAGATCTTGTGAACTGCAGCCTGGATGTCTGTCTGAATGGTTCTCCTTGCAGCTCTGATGCCATCCTAAATGATCAAATTAGCAAGGTCTGTTAAAATTTGATTACCTCAATACACTACACCACATTAATATGTACACATACTGGAATTTAAAGAAAGACTGCTTAATGTAGATTCAAAAGCACCTTACAGCCAGAGAAGCAAGTTCTGTCATGGGTCATAACCTGGGGAAATGCACTAACTTATAGTAAAGTTATAAACTATATTAAGATATGAACAGATAATCTGCTTAGTAAGATTGCTGTAGGGATAAATATCACCAAGAGAACCTCCCTGCTCCTTCTTCAACATAGTCCCTGGATGAATCTCTGTGATGGTCTTAGGTGAAGGTTTTACATTTGAGCAGATGAGGTACACGTTTAATTTCTCATTCAAAAAGCAGCATGCTAGCACTCACTGTAAAAGACACCAGTGGTGCACAGCTTCTTTGTACATTTAACAAGATTGACAGTCCAAATCATTTCTGACAGTTACTCATGTGAAAAAGTTTACTTTTAATAGACATAAACAGAAGTGTCAGTGTTTATGTAAAGAATGAAGATACAAATGGGAGAGTTTATCTAGCATCCAGTTCTTGTTCAGACTGCTACCAAAAAAAATGGTTTACTTATTTGAGATGCAGAGAATTACAACTGGGTTTTTAATGGATTAAACATCATAATTTGTCAGTGGCTTTGGACAGTTAGAAAGAAACATGGAGCTATACATTGTGAAGCACTGAAATATATTAAAAAAAACTTGATTTCCTGTTACCTTCCTTTATGAATTAAATTGTTCACATATGTAATGCAATTAAACCCATCTCCAGTTGAGCTGCTGTGATACCAACATCTGTAAGGATGTAACTAGCTCAGTTATACAAGCAATTTTCATCATTAGTAGCGATAAAGAGGAATTTATAAATTGAAATATAAAAATATGGATGATGCATACT
>JARFYF010000066.1:2829852-2842620 GCA_030265395.1 Rhina ancylostomus
CCTATTCAAGTGTCAACGCATGAAAATACACTGTAATTCATTATGTATTCATTATTCCAAATACTTGGAACAGTTCAGGTCACTCTATAGAAAGGACAGGATAGTGCTAGAAAGAGTGCAAAAGAGATTCACCAGGATGTTGCCCGGAATGGAGGGCTTTGGATTCCAAGGAGAGATTTGAAAGGCTGGGATTGTTCTCACTGGAGCACAGGAGACTGAGGGGTGACCTTAGAGAGATTTATCAAATTATGAGAAGCACGGATAGGGTAGATAGTCAGTCTTTTCCCAAGGATAGGGCAGTCTAAAACTAGATTTTAAGGTGAGAGGGGAACTACTTAAAAGATGTGAGGGGTAAGTTGCATAAATGGGACAAACTACCAGAGGTGGTGGTGGAAGCAGGTGTAATCAGTGTTTAAAAAGCATTTGGACAGGAAAGGAAAAGAGGGGTGTGGACCAAATGCAGGAAAATGGGATTAGCGTAGATAGGCATCTTGGTCAACATGGATGAGTCAGGCTAGAGGGCTTTTATCTGTGTTGTATGATTCTATAACTTATCAGCCTTTAGTTCTATTAAGTTACAATATTTTTGCTCTGATGATGATTGTTTTAAGTTCCTCACTCTCATTTGCCCTCTATTATCTAATATTATTAGGATGTCTTTAGTGTCTTTAACCACGATGACAAAATACAATATCTGCTCAAAAAGACTACAAATTCTTCATTTCACATTATTAATCCCCTAGCCTCTTTTCCAGAGTGCAATGTTTAACTACTTCCTTCTACCACTACTTCTATGTACCTGATAAACTCTTAATTTTCATTTGATATTGCTTGTTTACTCATAATCTATTTTCTTTTAGTAGGGTCATCCTTTATTGGTTTCTAAATTTACCCCATTTCAATTCAATCCTGTAGCACCTAAAAACATGTACTCTGGGGTTTAACTGAATCAGATTATTGTGCCTAGGTGAATTAAAACCACTTAACAATGATAAAATAAAAACTGCTCAGTTCTGGGCAATTGTACACAATAGGTTTTGGAGATTACCTTCCTTGGGACAAATTGCCCTTCATGCCTTTGAGAGAAGTGTAAGATCAGTGGTCTGCATCTTAAGCATTTCACAATAAAAACTGAAGACATCAAGCTACATGCTTTACCAATGAATATGCAAGGAGAGGAGAGGGGATTCAATTATTTCGTGCATACAAGAATGAAGGCCACTCCAAAGGCAAAAGGTTGCAAATGAAAAGTTAGAAGAAATCGTGCTGATGCTCTGGCTTTAGGATAGAGGGCAACTGCAATTCAGATTCTCAAGGAAGCTCAGCTGACACCTTGAGAGGTGGAGATACAAGACTGTAGATGCTTGAATCTGGAACAGCAAACAATATTGCTGGAGTAACTCAGCAGGTCAAACAGCATCAATGGGGGTAGGGAAAGAGATATAGGAATTGTCGATGTTGAGTCAAAACCCCTGCATCAGGACTTAATAGTGGAGAGGGAAGAGAGAGGGAGTTGTAAGGGGCCAGCAGGAAAGGGGCCGAGGAGGGTTGGAGGATGACAGGTAGTTGAATCCAGGTAGAAGAAAGGAAGAGGTGGAGTTGGGAGACAGACGGATGGATGATAGGTGGAGGCAGACCAAAAGAATTGTAGATGGAGCTAGGTATGGGGAAGGGAGGGGAGGGTGAAGGTGCAAACAGGAGGGTGATGTGCAACACAAAAAGACTATTAGCACTGTAATCTGATAAGTAAGGAAGGTGATAATGGGAACCATTAGGGGAGTGGAGGGTAGATGGAACCAAATTAGGGTGGGGGAGTGGGAGAGAAAAAGGGAGGAAGGGATTTAGTGCATATAATGTGTGGGCAGTAGGGGAAAGGGGACACAAATGTGACCGGAGATGGATTGGAAGGGGAGAGAGGGAAAACACAGTAAAGCAAAGATTACCTGGAATTGGAAAATTCTTTAGAAGTAAATTGGACCAAAATCCATTCATATGGACAACTGAAAGGGATAGTAAATTGTAATAGGATTGATGCCAAATTGCTTGTGTAACTCAGAGCCTCCATATTTTTAAATTATAAAAACGGCTTGCCACATTACCAGAAGCTGAACTACAACAACTATGTTCACAGTGTGGCTGAAAGAGCAGGTCAGAGGCTAGGAATCCTGCACCAAGTAACTCACCTCTTAACTCCCCATATACAAGGCTTGAGTCAGAAGTGTGATGGCATACTCTCCACTTGCCTGGATGAGTGCAAATTCAACAACACTCAAGTTCAACATCACAAAGGACATAACAGCCTGCTTTGATAGGCACCCCACCCACAACTACTTACTCACCCAATGGCACAGTAGCAGCAGTTTGTAACATCTATCGGATGCACTGCAGCAACTCACTAAGACTCCTGAGGCAGCACCTTCCAGTCCCATGACTTCTACCAGCTACAAGGACAAGGGTAGCAAAAGCATGCGGAGCACCACCACCACCTGGAAGTTGCCCTCCATGCCACACACACCATGCTGATTTGGAAATGTATAATCTCTCCTTCACTGTTGCTGGGTCAAAATCCTGGAACTCTCTTCCTAACTGCATTGTGGGTATACACATACCTCAAAAACTGCAGTTGTTCAAGGAGGCAGCTCACTAACACCTTCTCAAAGGCAATTGGGATGAGTAGTTAAATGCTGGCACAGCCTATGAAGCCCACATTTCTTGAATGAATTTAGAAAAGGTACAAAGCAGTTTCTTTACCCAAGTCGCTTGAACTATCAAAGGAGTACAGACTAGATACAGCCAACATTCCAGTACCTAAAGGAATGCTCTAAAGTTGCTTTGGTACACATTGCTCAAGGTAGTGGAGGCTGATACGTTGGTCAAGTTCAAGAGATTGTTAGATGAGCATATGGAGGAATTTAAAAGAGAGGGATATGTGGGACAAAGGGGTTAGATAGTCTTAGTCGTGGTTTAAAGGTCGGCACAACTGCTCTATGGTTCTAAGATCTTACCTATTCAAATAACGCCTGGAACAGCTGGAAGATGAAAGCACAGTTATGCTCATCTCCATCCCTAAGTCATTGCTGAAAACAAAGAAGTTGGCAGTCTGCTTTTAAAAAGAAGTTCAACAATATGAAACAATAAATGGTGATGGCCTGGAAAGGTTAATTGGCATAGTCAGCATGACATTCATGCACATCTTCTGCTTGAACAATAAGAAGTCATTATTCTGAAGTAGCAAACAGCAATATAATCACTCAATTTATTACAGAAACATTAGGTACAATGCTACTGTTGGACAAATACCAATGATGTCCAGTGTTAGCACCAGTGTAATTTAAGACCTGCATATGTGTGGTAATAGCAAGGCAATCAGGCCTGAATATAAAATTGTTACAAATGTACAAAAAATTAATAAAGAAATATGATACTATTCATCTACTAGAAATCAATTTGTTCAAGGTATATTACTACTTGAATGCTTCTTGATACACCCTGGGGATTTGTAGACTCTCCAGTATGTGAGCATTCAACTACAGGCTACTGCTCCAACAACTTTCAAATTATATCCCTCTAATTCACAGAACTAAAAAGAAAAAAAAATATGGCGCAGTAGTGTAGCAGTTAGTGCAATGTTTTACAGTGCCAGTGACCTGGGTTCAATTCTGGCCACTGTCTGTCAGGAGTTTGTATGTTCTCCCAGTGTCTGTGTGGGTTTCCTCTGGGTGCTCCGGTTTCCTCCCACATTCCAAAGACAGACAGATTAGGAAGTTGTGGGCAATGCTACGTTGGCGCCAGAAGCGTAGTGACACTTGTGGGCTGCCCCCAGAACACTATGCAAAAGATGCATTTCACTGTGTTTCTATGTACATGTGACTAATAAAGATCTTATTACTAGGTCTGCACCTACTTTTTGTACTGGCACAGGTACATGCACTGGCCCAGCAGGATCACAAAAAGAAGTTTTGGGCGAGGCATGACCAGACCTAGGAAAGACTAACTGCCAAAGAGCAATCAGCAGAAAATATTCTCAGCTAGCTTTTATCTCAGTCTGACAAGATTAGTCTTTAACAATCTATGCTGCCTGTTTCTTATTAACCAATCTGCTTGTCAAATACAATCTCTTGTAGCATTAACACCAGTGGCATTAAACAAACTTAGTTTTTAATCAAGTTTATCCATTTGCCCAGTTTGAACAGGGGTGTATTAATTAGTTTCCAGCACTCTAGCATCATGCCTATATTCAAAGAGAATTAAAAGAAATGTGACTACCATT
The DNA here is from genome assembly GCA_030265395.1 of Rhina ancylostomus. NCBI lineage: Eukaryota > Metazoa > Chordata > Chondrichthyes > Rhinopristiformes > Rhinidae > Rhina > Rhina ancylostomus. The sequence goes on from JARFYF010000066.1 coordinate 2,834,123, forward strand.
CACTACCCCAACCCTTATATCCCTTAGCCATAACCTAGGATGTACTGCAATAATCATTCTGGATATCTTTACCAGTCAAGATATCAGTAGGTCATGCAGTGCCTTCCACCTGCTCTGTCATTTAATAAGATCATGGCTGATCTTTTCTCTAAACCACTTTCTTGCACTAATCTCATATCCCTCAATTCCCTTAACATCCAAAGATCCAAGAGTTTATGTCCAAGAGTTCAATGCCTGAACCTCTAATTCTCTGAGTAGTCCATTCCAAAGATACACTCCCTTTGGGTAAAGAAATTTCTTCTGACCGTCGTCCTGAATGGCTGACCAGGGAAGAAAACATCCTTGCATCTACCCTGTCAAACCACTTAAGAAACTATCAGTTTCAATGACATTATCTCTCACTGTCCTAAACTCAAGAGAGTGTACCCCAGTCTGCTTAATCCAGACTGGACCTATACTTTGAGTTCAGGACAGAACTACATCCTCCTGCTTTCCCCCTTCTCCATCTCAAGAGTCAATATGGCAAACATTTTTACTGCATTCCCTTCAATGCAAGTAAATCTTAGACAGGGAGACCACACCTGGTTCTAGATGTCTTCTCATCAGGACACTCCATCCTAGAATGGTCTGTTTATTTTTCTTCACTGTTTTCCATCCATTAACTGATCTAAAATTCATGCCACTACATTATTCCCAATCACACTGCTCAACTTATACCTTCTTCTATGGCCCGTTATCAAAGTACTTCTTGAAGTCCAAATACACTACATCCACTGGTTTTCCCTCATCTATTTCACTGATTACAACTCCAAAAGAATAAGTTTATTACGCATGGTTCTTCTTTCATGAATCCAAGTTGACCTTACTCAATGCTATTATTTTTATTATCGAAGTTCCCCATTATCACTTTCTTAAAAATAGATTTCAACATTTTACCTGCCGATTTTGTCAGGCTAACAAGTTTGTAGTTTTCCATTTTCTCTCTCTCTCAATTAGTGGAAATGCATATTTGTTACATTCTAAACTCTGGGAACCTGTGGAATTTTGGTGGATCTCAACCATTCTATCCACTATCTCCATAGCCACCTCTGTAAAAACCTTAGGATACAGGACACTATATTTTCTCCCTCCATATTTTCTTATGACATGGAAGGAGGCCATTTGCCCATTTAGTCTATGCCCACTCCCACAGCAACCACATCAATCCCATTCCCCCCACATTTCCCTGCAACCAGTTCTCTCAAATGCTTATCAACTTCACTCCTTCACCCAGATTCTCCAGCTACCCACCTACACTACAGGTAACTTACAGTGGCCAAGTAATCTACCAACCAGCATATCTGAAGTTGTTGGAGGAAATCCACATGATCACAGGGAGAATCTGCCCACTCCAGTGGGGTTCAAGATCGATTCCAGGTCTCTGGAGTGTGAGGCAGCAGAATTTACTTGCTATGCCACTGTGCCAAGCTGACTAACTTAGTCAACAATGTTCAACACACTAGTGAAGGTTAAACCAGATTCACTGTGACATTAAGGATTCAGGTACCAACATGATTAAATTACGTACTACATATTAAATTGTTAAAGTAAAACATCAGTAAAATAACAGTTTTGGAGTTTTTTTTCCCCAAAAATACATGAGTATTCTTAAAAAAAATATTTGCAATAATTACAAACTTCAACACAAATGTCAGCATTTACAGCTAGTGAGCCTGGGTGGCCTGTACTATGCTGGGTCTGCCTGATCAGCTGGGAACTGGACTCCCAATGGAAGACTGCATCCAGGACTTGCTGCAAGAAAGACTGTGCTTTAAGGGCAGGTGACTGGCAAGCTCAGGCAGCTTGGGATGTGGGAGTGGGAGGTCAGCTGAACTTTTCCTTCCCAAATCCCCAATGAAACTAAACTGGTTGAACCGTGCAAAGCAATAAAGACCTACTTTCTTTATCACTTTAACTTGCTTTTAGAATAATCATTTTAGGATGACAGTCTTCCACTATCACTGATATCTAAAAAGAATAAGCAAACAAGAATCTCCAATAGTTCTCTGCTTTAAGCCCACCCCTTTCATTAAACTTTGGGTCACTTCTTCTAGTACAGCCAGATGTCAACTTTATCTAATTTACATTTCCGTTAAGCCCCTTGGGATCTTTTATTGCATTAAATAAAGCACTCAAATGCAATATTGAAACATGAACAGAATATCTGAGACACCAAGAGGGTCTCAATTAGGTCAGGAACACCACATCAACACTGATCACATTTTGAAAGAGCACCTTAATTTGTGGTAGTAATGATATCTTACATCAATTAAGGCAGTAGAATTGATGCAAAGTTCACATCAATACAGTGACACAAGAGTTGGAAAGCATGTTGGAAATTCCAATTAATCACAGCCCAAACCAACTTCAATCTAAGGAGAGCAACTGCCTCTTGGAACTGAGTGCTAAAGTAACCTTTCCTGCCCCGATGCATGGCAGTGCACAACTCTCATACTCCAGTTCATCACTCCAAACTAAAGTTGCAGGCATTCATGGCAGATGTGGATGTCATGGACATGAACAGTTCCAACACATTATCTATCCTACCATGCCTGTCTTAAATTTAATTATTAAACAGATATAGTCTTGTTAATAATTTTGTCTGGAAACTAATTTAATTTTAATTAAATGTATGCAGTAATTGTAATCTTATGGCGTTTTCTTTAATATAAAGCTGGCCTTTGCTCCTGCCTCAAAGTCCCTTACTCATCAAATTCCACACTCTGTAGATGTTGAATTCAGTGGACATACACACTATTCTTTGGCAGGACCCACAGACTGATATTCCCAAGTTTCCACAGGTTCCAAGTTGGCTGACAGTAACTTCTGTTAACCAGTGCCAGTTGGTTACCTAATTAACTGGGAGACTGGCAGGTAACTTGCTTACCACTTCTTATGACTTACTTTATACTGCAAATGTAAAACTACAAGATTAAGAAAGTCCAACTGTAAACTTAAATAAACAAACAACATTTAAAGTCAAGTCACCACTTACTCACCAAACTCCACTGTGCATAGATACAGCATGCAGTGGCCATTGAGTGCAATGCTAACACACCTGTTATTCTCTATTGTTATTAGCAAGGGTGCCCAGCCAATTATTTTACATGATGCAATCTTTCATTGAATTACTGGTTGAAATTAGGCATGAGCACTTAAAATATTCAAGTTATACCACATATAGCATTTGCCACCTCAACTGTGTTTTGCTACAGATCAGTTGGTTAATTCTTATAGCTTATATCATTATATTCAGGAAAAACCAAACTAATGTTTTTGTTCAAGACTGTCGTGAAGTTTACTGCCAGCATTGCCAATTTCTGTAACCAATTCATCTATAGTCAAGCAATTTTAAACCTAATCAATCTTACCTAATCTTCCAAAGTCCCCTTCACCCCAGGTATACAATTCGCCATCTTCTGTAACAGCTGCACTGTGTCTATAGCCAGCAGAGACACATACAACGGCCTTTCAAAATAAAGGACATGGAGAAACTCAGCATCAACTCAAGTAGCCACAAAGCAATAGAAACATTTCATTTCGATTTAGAACAGATGGGATTTATTACATTCTCCAATTTCAACCATTATAGAAGTTCTGCTGAACAATTTACAAGTCAGTTCTTCCTTTTGGAAATAAAATTTGTGTGCCATTGTTCTTATCAGTAATCAGACAAGAATAAAATTCTTACAAAATCTAGTCACTACTACTTACCTTCCCTTGCAGAGGTCCTTGAATTAGTTTGGGGTATTTCTGTGTTGAACTGTTACCATGCCCAAGTTTTCCATAGTCACCGTCACCCCAGCTGAAGACTTCTCCCTCTGTGGTAAATGCCAGAGTATGACCATCAGAGCCTTTTGACGAGGAGATTTTTTTGATAGCTCGATGTGGTTCAAAAGTTAATTTTTTCAGGGTTGATTGATTATTTGAATCACCAAGGCCAAGCCTTCCATAACTGCCTTTGCCACATGCCCTTACTGATCCATCAGATGCAATGACAAATGTGCAATATTGTCCAGCTTCAATCTAAGTGAGAAAGAAAAAGCCCATGAAAATTAACTGAAATCACAATATGCACTTGAGATTTAAAAAGGTACAGCACATGGAAATCATTGGTTGCAACCATCTATCAAAAAAAAGGCATGACCAAATAGTAAGGAAACATGTTATTTTAAACAACCATATTCATTAGGCACCAAATTATTCCCATAGACATCTGGGAAAATAAAGTGCAACTAAACTGTATGGTAACATACATGCAATTTAAACAAAAATGCTGACCTTTCTAAAACCCAAAATGTTAATTGCTGACATATTAGATGGTTTTCATAGAATCACAAGAATTTAGAGCACGGAAGGAATCCGTTCATCCCATCACATTTATGCTGCAGATAAACAGCAATCCAGTTAATCCCTTTTTCCATGTTTTAATGAACAGCTATGCAAATTATAACCTTTCGTATTCGTATCCAAATACTTGTTAAATTGGTGAAGGTTTCTGCTTCCTCCACCCTTTAAGATATTAAATTCCATATTTGCAACAATCTTGATGAAAAAGGTCTCTGCCCTTCAAATTATTTTATTAATTACTATAAAGTCTATTCTTCATGACACTGACCACTCAAAAGAAATGGATCCTTCTATCAACTCCCTTTAAATCCTTAATTTTATGTCGATTCAATCTCTCTTCTGCTTCCCTACTTTGCAATAACCTTGCTCTACTCTTCATGGCTGAAATTCTCTAGCCTTGGACACATCCTCAAATCTTCTAGTACTCTAATGCAACAACATTATTCCCGTCATGAGCGACCAGAAATATACACAGTATTTCAGCTGTGCCGAACTTGATGGGAGGTCAAGCACATCATTGCTTCTCTTTTATTCTACATCTTTGCCAAGAAAGGAAGCTATTGCATATATCTTAACCCATCCTACATACTTCCTCATCCTACTAGCTTCAGGAATTACTCGTGCAATTCAAAGTCTTGGTGTTCCTCGATGCTTTCAGTATCCTACTATTTATTGTGTACTCTCTTGCCTTATCTACTCTCCCCAAATGTATCACCTGACACTTCTACCCGAATTCAATTTAACAATTTTATGGCCAAGTGCCTAATCCAATGACACCTTCCTGGACTCTGCAGTCTCTTCTTGACCATGAACCACAGAACCAAATTTTGTAATGTCAGTAAACTTAATAATACAACCTACATTTAAATCTGTATTATTGGTAAATAACACAAAAAGCATGAGACCAAGCACTGACCCTTATGGAAGAATAGTGGAAACTACCTTCAACCATTACTCTTCAAACTAATTTCATATCAAACTTGTTAATATCCCTTGGATCCATAGACTTTTATTTTGGTAAACAGTCTGCCATGTGGGTCCTTGTCAAAAGATTTTGCAATATTTCATGTTGACTATATTAAATGCACAATCTTCATTGAATTTTATGAGGTAAAAGTCAGACACAAATTCATACTTAAATGTCCTTGATTAATTTAAGTTTTTCTAATTCTTAATAACACAGTCCTTTAAGAAATTAACATTGACTATCAACAATGTTAAGGTAAATGGCTTTAAGTTCCCCTCCTCATTTTAAAGATGTGAGCAACATGACTCGCCCCAAAGTCTGTCTATACATCAAGGACACTTGGCACTACAATAATGCTAAATGGGATATATGGACAATTCAAGACTGGGCACCCATTAGGTGTTGAAGACTATCAACAGAAGAAACCTACACCACCACAATTTCTAACTTAATTCCTAGGCATATCCCTCAGGCTAAAAGCTCAAAACTGTGGTAGAACAAAACAGGAGCAACACCAGGCATACCAAAAAAATGAAGTGGCAATCTGAAGATGTTAAGCCACATTTCTAACCTTGTTCAGCCAGAAGTGCTAAATGGATAAGCCATTGCAGCTTCCTTCCAAGATTCCCTGTCACAGAAGCTGATCATCAGTCAATTCAATTCTCTCCAACTCATGTCAACGGCCAAAGGGTTTCTGACCTGAAATATTAACTCAGTTTTTCTTCTCATGAAAGGTTGCTTGATCTACTTTTCCAGTGTTTTCTGGTTTATTGATTTTCAAATAGCTGAGAGGACTGTACATAGCAAAGGCTATGGAAACAGACAACAACTGGGTGGTAGTACGAAAGAGTTGCACTCCAGAACTCACCTTGCCTCTAGTCAAGCTGCTGCAGTACAATTACAATACTGCATTGATCCTACAATATGGAAACCCACCCAGTTATGTCTTATTGACAAAGAAAAAAGGAAAGATCTAATCTGGCTGATTACTACACAGTAAATCTATTCTCAATCATCAGCAAATTTATGTAGGGTATCAATGACAGTGTCAACAAGTGGCACTCATTCACCAATAACCTGCTCACTGATAGCTCCAGACCTTAGCACAGGCTTCACCAAACATGGAATAAAGAGATGTATTCCAGTGGTGAGTTGACTTTAAGGCAGCATGTGACCAAGTCATCATCAAGAAGCCCTGGTAAAAAAGAAGCCAAAGGGGATCAAGGGGACACATCTCTCACAAAGGAAGGTAGCTGTGGTTGTTCAAGGTCAATAAGAGTTTGTTTTATTATTACAGTAAAATTTTGATAATCTATTTGGAAATGCCAGTGGTTCGGCAGAACTCTCTTTTTCATATTCCCACTAAACTCACTGAGGTCCCTTTTCTTGCACTCCCTTTAAACTTCCTGGGGCTGCCATTTCCCGCAGTCCCTTTCAAGGCACCAGGGCGCGAGTCCCCACTTTCCCTTTCAAGACACCAGGGCGCGAGTCCCCACTTTCCCTCTCAAGACACCAGGGCGCGAGTCCCCACTTTCCCTTTAAACTTACTGGGTTCACTGGAAAATTTACTCCACTACTGTGACACAACTAAAAAAAAAGTGAATTCAAAGTATGTTAGGGTATCAATAGGAGTAATCATTTAATAGTCTAGAAAATCTTCCAGTCCAGCACCAAAATCCCAAGAATGCTAGATTATAAGAGTATTACTATAATGGAGAAAGATGCTTAAGATGGCATTTTACCAAAGAAGGAGATAAATCACTTCCCAACAATTGCACTATTACATGCAGTGACAACATAACCCAGAAATATTTTGAATTAAGTAATTGAGATTAAATATTCTAAACCTTGTAGAGAAACATAATACAACATTCTCAAACACTTCATGCAAATGAATCCTTCTTCTTTCTCATCAATAGTCTAACTACCAAAATATTTATAGGATGGTTAATAAACAGTTGATACATCTCATGTCTCCAGTAGATACATCTAGCTAACTTCTGGAAATCCTTGGCAACTTGACATACATTTTAGAATAATAGGAATTATGTTATTTCTGAAAGTAAAGAATAAGAGATGTAAATATTCTACTTACAGTTTGTGCATCAGCAAAACTTAAAGCTAGTTTTGGCTGCAGAATTTTTTCCTGTGTTCCTTCAACTAGCTGATGACTACTGTTGCTACCCCAGACATATACTTCACATGTTTCAGACACCATTGGAGTATCGCCACTCTGCAAGCTATCAGGGCTTGCACATGTCCTGGAGTAGTCTGAAGCCATTCGACAAACCTAAATCCAAAGACAAAGAAAACAAATCAACTTCAAGCTTTAGAGCTCAAAATTATCAAAAACAAGTAACCTCATTGTTAGGAGCATTCAGCTTATACATTTTCAATTTAGTTTGCCAATGTAGTTTCTATACTTCAAAAGTAATCAATGGAGATATAGTATACTTACACAGATACAGAAGTATTATTTTGAAGCAGAAAACACATTTTCTTTTTAAAAACTTTCAGATGAAATTATTAAACCAATAAAATGTACATCACAACCTTCTTACATACCTCTTCAAATAGGCACAAAGCTGCCTCATATAATGAGCACAAACCATCAGGAGTCCTAGTAGGTTCTCGCCACTGACTCCTATCAGCTGCTGAACCCTACGAAAATAAAAGTTTAGACAACTGATTAAAAAACTTTGTCAAACGAGAGTCAACATTGCTGATGCCTGAAAATATGCAGTACAAGTAGGGCAAGGGACTCAGTGTAGTTGCTCTGGTTATATGGGAAAGAGATTCAGAATAATCCCAAAGCAGGAAAGATAGTGGCAAAGGTGAAAAAATAACAGAGGACCAGGCAATTTCAACATTTCTAAAAATTCCTCCTCCTTCCCTAAACCAGGAGTAACAATGCCCAATTATATTGGTTTGTGATGTTAAACTTAAAAGGTGAAACAACACTGCCTCAATAAATACTAATTCAGAGTGATGGAAATAAAAAAAATATAAAGAAGGCAACCATTACAAAAATAACGTTCTGACAACTGTTGTAAATACAACTCCACATACAGTGGCATGCAAAAGTTTGGGCACCCCGGTCAAAATTTCTGTTACTGTGAATAGCTAAGGGAGTAAAAGATGA
>JARFYF010000066.1:2844074-2854766 GCA_030265395.1 Rhina ancylostomus
GATCAGTTCATCTTCTACTCACTTAACTATTCACAGTAACAGAAATTTTGACCAGGGGTGCCCAAACTTTTGCATGCTACTGTAGATGACAGAATGTGACAATCTCATTTGTAGTTTTCAAACTATTACTAGGATTACCAGGGCAAATGCAGGGATGAGGTTTCCCTTCCTGGGTTTTCTGGAAGTGAGGTCTCAAAATTAGGGTTTGGCCATTCAGGACTGAGATGAGAAGAAATTTCTTCACTATAAAGATAGCATATCCTTAGAAATCTCTACCTAAGAGCGCAATGAAGGCTAAATTGCTGAGTTTATTTATTGAAGATACAGATTGATTGATTTTTGAATGTTAAGGGAAGCAAGGGATATGAGCTTAATATACGAATGTGGTGCTAAAGGCAAAATATCAGCCACAAACTTATGGAAATAATCCAAATGGCTGCTTCTATTTCTTACATTCATATTAACTGCAATAATCTTCATGAATTTTAAACATCTCAACATGATCTATTCAATGTTCTATCAAAGGAGAAGTCCCTTATCCTGGTAAAGCCTCAAATGATCTCCTCTGCACTCTCAAATTACTTCAACTTTTATTTTGAAATAACTCTGGTAAAATATTCTGATTATTTGAATATTCACTTATCCAATTTTATCCTTTTGATTTTGTACTCTAATACACCTAATAAAATCCTGAGTGCCACGTCAGTTTCCACAACGATCTCTACTGATGCTTAGCAACCTATCCGCTCTTAAAACATACACCCAAATGTTCAAATTCCTCTGCTCCTCAGTGTTCCATTACTTCTCCAAAATTCAACAAAGTAACAACTCAGCACAACAAATTTATTATGCGATTTATCAGCCTAATCTTTTAAACTTTCAGAAAGGAAATGAAGCTTTGGGGTGTACAGACAAGATTTGCTAGAATTATTCAGGAGATGTGGGATAACTGTTCAGAGATAAACTGGAGAAGCTGAAGTTATTCTGAATGAAGGGAAGGCTGAGAAGACTCAGAGGTCTTTAAAATCATGATGGATTTACAAAGTAAGAGTTGTTGCTACAAATGGGTGAAGTGTCAATAACATTAAGATTTAAGGTAACCAGCTGCATGAAAACATTATTTCAACTCAATATAATGATTAGGATTTGAATTGTTTTGCTTAATGGAGATATATATTGATTTGTGGATCTGGCTAAATATCAGAGAAGGGATATGGAAAAGAGCAGGTAAGTGGAACTAACTGGATTGCTTTTCAAAAGAGTCATCACAGCTTCAATGGTCCATATGGTAGCCTGTACTGTACCATTCTATAAACTGTAATGTGACACAGTTTTCTACATATAACTATTCCCTGATTATTTTTTTCCCCATCTGAAAAAATTGATATGGTTCTCTTTAAGTTGTGGTAAAATCCACAAATGAAGCAATGGGATGGCACAATGTCACAGCTAGTGGAGCTGTTACCTCACAGCTCTAACAACCTGGTTTCAGTCATAACTTCCAGTGCTGTGTGGAGGCTGTACCTTCACCTTATGACCACATGAGCATCCCCCCCCCCCCCCCCTCCACGGATTCATGGATTGGTAGGTTAATTGTCCACTGTAAGTTGCCTCTGATATGTAGGTTAGTAGTAGAATCTGAGGTGGGGAGGAAGAATTGAAGAAAATGTGGAAAAAATAAAATGGCATTAGTGCATTATTAATGCAAGGAGGTTGGTATGGATTCAGTGGGCTGATCTCCAGAGAATGTTCACATTCTCTCTTTCTGAAAAACATTGGCCATAATCCTTTTGATATTTTAAAATCATTTTTCTTTATAAAATGTTAGAAGATTCTTGTGAAGCAGATAAAATTATTTGATAATTCATACATACAGTATACCAATTGACTTAACAGCAGGCAGTTATTTTCTCCTCTCACTTTTTATAAATTCCTACTAGTTACTATAATTTACCTTGTCTTTTTCTGTATTTTCTCTCTGTTAAATTTTATCTTGCATTATTGTTGTGTAACTTACCAACCACTGCACCACATTAATCAGTGAGGTTTTAAGTAAAACGGTCAGACCCTCTGGTATCTTCAGTCTGATTTCCCATCACATTTCAGAGTGCATTATTTTGACAAGGTGCTACCTACTGCTTCCAGCACTACTTCCTCAGTTAAAGCAATCAGCTCTCTCCTTTTATAACATGTAGAATATACAAAATAAGAGCAGCAGCAACTAGCCCCTCAAGCCTGCACTTCCATTAAATGAAATTGTGGCCAATCCAATTGTAACCCCCAACTCTTCATTTTGCCCCTACATATGATAACCTTTCACCCAATCCTTGTTTAATTAACATCTGCCTCTGTTTTAAAAATATTCAGAGGGAGGTGGAAGTAAAGTTTTTACAAAGTCTCGTGACCCACAGAAAAGTTTCATTTCTGTCTTAAATGGGAAGCATCTTAATATTTTTTTAAAAACAGATAACCCTGATTCTAGATGTTCTCACAAAAGAAAATATCTTATAGGCTTCGATCAAGCCTGTTCTCACTTTCCTGAACTCCAGTGCTACAAGTTTAGCCTGCCCAATTTTTCCTCATAAGGCAACCTGCTTATTCCAGTTATCAGTCTAATAAACCTTCTCTGAACTGCTTCCAATGCAATTACATTCTTCCTTAAATAGGGAAACCAACAACAAAAAACTGTGGTCCAGGTGTGGCCTTACCATGCACTATATAATTGAAACATAACCTTCCTAATTTTATATTCTATTCTTCTAACAATAAACATTCTTATAGCTTTTCTAATTGCTCATGGAACCTGCATACTAAACTTTTACAAAGTGTCCACGAGGATACCCAGATACCCCTGCATTTCAAAGTTCTGCAATGTCTCACTGCTTATATAATATGCTTTCCTTTTTTTAAAAAAAAGGAATGTTCATGCCCTGATGGACAATTACACATATACTCCATTTGTTCATTAGTTTTAACTTTCACAACTACAAGCTTCTAAGAACTAAAACAAATCACCCAGCATCTTTGCCATTCAATCATCCTCCAGAATAAACCAACTTCACTACTATCTAATATATCTGTTCATAAAAATCATTTACTATTTTCCTGAATGCTGTTTGCCACACTTCATATTCAGCCAGCTACTCTCTCAATTGCTTTCATAAAGTGTCCTTTTAAAAGAAAACATTTTGCCTTTCCTGGGAGATTGATTGTGATTTGGTGGGGAAGGGTGTGGAGGTGGTGACAGCAGGGGCAAAAGGCAGGGTAGTGGTGGAGGCAATGTTATACAAGGTTGAACCACACCCAATTGGGCTGGGCTTGCTGTACCAGATGGCCTCTACTCATACTTCAATGCTCAAGTCATCTTATTGTTTCTTCATATTACCATAGACTACTGTTCACCCCACAGCTGGATTTATGAACATGCAGATTTTATTAACTGTTAACAGGAGCCTTAACATCATTCTTGTATGTTTAATCTAACTGGTCCATGAATACTACAGCAAAACAAATTTTTTTAAGTATTAAAATATTCAAAGCAATGCACACTTCCCAGCCCAGCAAACAAAAGACTGTTTAACAGACAATTTTCTCAAGTGAAATTATATTTGATACATACCAAAGAACGCCTCATCTGCATGAGAATATTCATGAAACAATCATAGCTGATCATTCCTTCCTGAGTCACAGAGAGTTTTGTTTTTTCCATTGTGCTAACTACAGCAGATGCAGCCAAAGCCATTTCTATCCACTCTAAAAAGTATCGCAGAGAACCCCGCTGGGCTGCAAGTCCAAGCAGCAGTTCTGATGCTAGTCTTCGCCCCAAAATATCAGCTCCTGAGTTCGGCATCGTGACTCCCTTTAGGAATGTCGTTACTTGAGATAAGCAGTCCAGACCCATAGCAGGAATTTTGCTTTCATTTGCTAAAGATAATGGTGGTAATGAGCTAATCACATCTATTGCTGTATGGATAACATCATTGCAGAGGTTCAATCCTGGCACTGTAGAAGGCACCATCCAGCTCTGTCGTAATAGTGCAAACAATAAACTCAATCCAGTCCGAACCCCCATCTCAATTAGAGCATCTGTACTGGATCTTGGACGCTCACTGACAGAATGGATATCTATTGATCCAGAACTGCTTTCAGGTGAATGTTGCTGCTGTTTGACTTTACCTTTGTCATGGTATTTGTTGGAAAGAGCATAAAAAACACGCTGCAACACCAGTAATCGTTTCCGAAGGGCTGCTGCAAATGGAGAATCTGAGCAAACCATCTTTGCCAGAGCCAGCTGGCTACTAAGGAGAGCATCTAGATAATGTTCTTGTTCATCACTAGAGAGGGATTCGCGTTCAAAATCTGGTAACTGGGGTCCCTTAAGGCAGAGCACTTGCTGTGGTAATGGTACCACTTCCTTACTGCTGATTAGCTTATCATACAAAATAGAAACACCTTCTCTTGTGGCAATGGACTCGCTGTCTTCTGTGATCCAGGAGCTGTTGAGATGCTCCAGCCATTTTAGCTTGACTGTTGGGATCATTAGAGCCATGATTGATCACTTTATTGCCATTAGACCTTAAAAAAAGAAAAATTAAAACCATTAAAATGAGAATTATTTACATGGCGCTTTGTTGGCTGGTAATTGAAAAGCTAAGCTTTGCATGCCATCCATAAAGATAATTTTAAGACACAAGTACATTGAGGTAGTACAAGTAGCTTTCTGAATACTGACATTTGTCATCTTTTCTATTCATACAGTATCCGCTTATAAACACGTCATGCATGCTGTCAATGGAAGTTGGTGAAACAAAACACAAATGAATAGAGAAGCAGAGTGGAAAATAGCAGTGGGTTATAAATCAAGTAGGTATTATCAGATCAGTCAATCCATCCAAATCTTTGAGCAGTCTATGTATCTTCATTCAAAAAAGTACAAAATAAAGACTTTGATTTACCTATTAACGGTTAACATCAGCATTGTATATAGAAAGACATTCATGCCTTGCCATTATGGTGGTATTTGGATTCCTACTTCTAACTCTCAGCCTTCCATACCAAATACAATTTTTTTTGTGCCATTCTGCCAATACGTCTCCAAAATGAGGTTCTTCTAAACTGCTACCAAGCTATTTCCTCTGGAGCTACAAACAATGGATCAATAAACTTGCATCTGCTACACATTGCCAAATTTTGGAAGTGTTCTGTACTTCTACACTTTTGTTCTGTCAGTCCATGTAAAATGATGATGATTGACCAAGGTAACCTTGGCAATGGATCATATTTCAAGAGCTTGGATATCCATTGCACTTTGCTATGTCAGGATGTGATCTAGTGAATAGGGAAAAAAAAACAAACTTAACAAAAACAAAAAAGGTATAGGAAGGTCAATTACTCCTCCCTGCATGACAAGAGTTTGAGAAGCCCTTCTCTATTGATCCATTGTTTCACTCCAATTAAGTAGATAAGATACAGCAGATTCACATTTGATGGGATTTATTGCGCTAACGTGAAATATTACAAAGTTCCCCTCAGTCCCATTAAAAATCTTATACGCAGTACTATACATTCACTTTTGATTATACACCAAATCCATCAGAAAGCCATAAGTAGAAATGCCAGTGAGCTTAGGTTTAAAATGTAAAGGCTGCACCTTTGGGCAGTGCTGACAGAATAAACTCAACGACTAGCCACTGTGCATTTTGTAGATAGAATACACTGCAGCTATGGCAGAGGGTGTAGCTGTTTCGGTGGATAGAATGCTAATCGAGGTGGCTGCTTTGTATGGAGGAGGATATAGAGGCTTCAGGGGAGATACAGGCAAGCTGAGTCAGTGAACAAGAACATGACAGATGAAACAATGGAAGTAGGTTAAGTTATCCACTTTGGCACACATAACAGAAAAGCAGTGTATTTGTTAAATGGTGAGAGGTTTGCAGTGTTGATGCTACAAAAGGACACAGCTACACAAATTGCTGAGGGTGACATGTAAGGGCAAGCAATTAAAAGGATATGTTACCTTTTATTAGGATTTAAATTATAGGAGTAAGGAATTCTATTGCAGAGGTGTAGGGACTTGGCGAGTCTGCCACTAGAGTATTGTGCGCAGTTTTGTGCTCCTTACCTGAGAAAGCATGTACATACTGCAGTGAAGCAAGGCTTCGATTCCAGGGATGGCAGGATAATTTGAACTGTATTCTTGTGAATGTAGAACAATGAAAGGATATTGAATCAAAACATACAATAATCATTAAAGTACTTTACAGGCGAGATGCAAGGAAAATGTTTACCCTGGCTGAGGAATCTAGCACCAGAGGACAACTTCAGAATAAGGGATAGCGTGTTTGAAACTGAAATGAGGATAAATTTCATCATTCAGATCGTGGTGAACTTTGAGAAATCCTCTACCCTGGAGGGTTGTGGAAATCTAGTCATTATGTTCATTTAAACTACAAATCAATAGATTTCTGAACATCAAGGTAATCAAGGGTTAATGGAATAGTGTTGGAAAATGATATTCATATAGAAAATCAGCCATGATCATAACGAATGGCACAGCAGGCTCTTATTTCTTATGCGCCTCTGAACGGTATCTTGTATGTATCTTGAATGGTGCCAAGCTTCTTAAGTCTTTTGAAACAGTTGCTTGTAACCACCAGGTACTTGGATTCCTATTTGCGCTGCAAGTTGTGTGCTAGCAAAGACATTCATATTGGAAAATTGGTGTAAAATATTCTATCAATTCAACTATCCAATTTCTAGCTACGATATCCATTCCCAATAGTTAGTTCATGTAGGGCCAAAAGATGTATTAACTCAATAAGGAACAGGGAGTATACCGAACCTTGCTCAGTTGACAAAAACAGTGAATAAGTAGTATGAAGTGTCAAAGTCCTGTTGTGTGGACAGTCATTGCAGAGGCATAGTTACAAAAGGATCCAATCTAAGAACTTCATACTTAAAAATATCTGAGCTTTGGCAAGGACAGGTGGAAAGGATAAGGCAATAGGGTAGCATTGTTAATAAGAGGTGAAGTAAGTATTTGTGAGAAGTATTCTAGGCTCAGAAGAGGCAGAGTTCATTTGGGTGGAGGTGAAAAACAGCAAGGGAAAGAAGGTGCTGACTGGAATTGTGTATAGAAAACAGCAGCCACACAGTAGAAGAGGATACAAATCAACAAATAATGGGAAGATATAAAAAGAGCACTGCAACAAATATGGGTGATTTTAATCTTCATGCAGATTGAAGTAACCAAGTTGAAAAGAGTGGCTGCAAAAACAAATTCATAAAGTACATTTGGGAGGGTTTCCAGGAGCAAAATGCTATGGAACACAAAATTGGAAGAAATATTAGAGTGCTTTTTCATGCTCCTGGGATGTTGTAAATGTTTTATATTAAAGTAAATTAATTTCAAGTTTGAGTCACTGTTTTCACTTAAGCAAGCAATCTGCACACAGATCCTAGAAGCAACCAAATGAATATCCAAAATTCATTTCAGTATAAAGTACAAACAGAAAAACTTTGTTCTTGGAATGCTCAAGATATTTTTGAACACCCAAATACATAGGGACTGCTTAACAACTCTTCTGAAAATTAGCACCTACAACATGCACAGCCCTCTCAGTAATGAATTTAGATATCAAATTAGATTTGATATCTAAATTAGATTATATCTATAGATTATAATTAGACTATAAATTAGATTCAGATTAGATCTGAATTAGATTATATCTATACAGGAGTGTGAAGTCCAAGTGTTCTAATTTACAATTGGGAGTACTATCATCCAAGGCAAACTGGCACTACATAGCAACTGTTTTTTGATAAGTGCCCAAGTATTTGGCAAAGAGCCAGAACCAATGAGCTTTCAGAAAAACAAAGAACAAATTCTTTTCCTGCATGGCAACAGGAGCAAAAAAATACCTGATTACCAACGAACTTAAGAACTTATACACAAATACAGGGAAGATTTAATAGGATGGAAGACAAAACAATAGGATCAAAAGAATGCAAGATCCATTTAAATTTTCTTCAATGTCATCAAAAACTATTCCTGTGAAGAAATTAAAGGCATGAACAAAAAACTTCTCAGGAAACAATCCAGAAGGATGCCAAGTTCACCAAACAAATACTTAATAACAGTAACAACATGCTACTTATTATATGATTAAATTGCCCTTAAGTACTTTGCAAAAAGTGCCAAACAAAATTTAACAGTGAACTGCACCAGAGCAGATGACAAAAAAAAACTAGATCAAAAGTTATGTTTGATGTGCATGTCTAGGGAAAGAATTCTAGAGCTTGGGGCCTCAGCATGACCAGCAATGGTGAACTGATGAAAAAGGAGGCTGCGCAAATAAAATCAACTATGTTTGCTGTTCATGGCTACTGTCATTCAGATAAAAACGGGGATAATCTGCATTTGTAATTAGCAGAGACTGAGGTATATTACAAAGGAAGGCTATTTTGTTTTAATCAATCCTTCTGCAGAATTATTATACATTATAAGAGGAAACAATCAAACTGAAGGTTGGTTTCTATTTGACATTCATTTCTCACATTCAATTATATAATAAAATGTATTCACTCCTTGAATAACAGGGAAGCAACAATATTAGTAGTCCTTTTTAAACACCTAGCTTTAAAAATGTATATTTCTGATTCCATTTAACTACTGATGTTGCACCTTTCACTATTATAAACCAAGGAGGGAAAGCTTCTATCCTTAGTGGCCTATAATTGCAGGCCCACAGCAATATGGTCAACTTATAACTGCCGTTGAAATGCCCTAGTCTTTGCATCAAAACTGCTATGTTGAAAAATAAGAATAAAGCATGTGGCATCAATCTAAGTATCAGATTTAGTCACAACAAAGCCTACCTCAGCCTATACAGTCTTGTAAAGTCCTCCTCATGAAGAAGACTGGTATTTAAGTTAGGTGAACTGTCTTTTGTACTCATCAAGCAACAGCCTGATATAAACACACTGACAGAATTCTAACTTGTAGCCCCTCTTCTTCACAATTCCTGAATATGTACAGACTTACCCAAAGTGACAAGATAGAGTATCCCTAAGTCTTCAAATTAATCAGATCCCATGAAGTCACTTGGGACCAAGTTAAATATTGGCAATGGAGTCTCCTACTGATTACCACATACGGTTGATTCTCAGTTCATCAGTCAGTAAGCTGTACAATGTTTTGAAGCACTGAGAGAAGCAAAGGCACAAGATGTACTCTGGGTAGGTGGCATCAATACCCATCAAGAGTTGGTCCTTGGCACCACAAATAATCCAGCTATCCAAATCATAAGTAATAGGATGAGTATTTTACAACCAGTTACACTTCACCACACCCATCTTTTCCACCCTCTACAAAGCCAAAGTCAGGGATATGATACGATGTACTGTTATCTAAGAGTGCAGTTCCAGTGAGACTCAAGCAGCTTGGCATCATCCACGTCAAAGAAGTCCATTGACTGGCACTCCATCCACCACCCTAAACTTTCACTCACTCCACTACTGGCATGCCCTAGCCTCAGTATATACCATCTATAAAATACACAGTGACTACACATCTGCCAGCACCTCTCAAACTTGTAACCTCTACATTTAGAAGGACATATAATCCGGACTTGAAGTATACATCTGTTCCTTCATAGTCACTGGGTCTACATGCTGGAATTCCTTACCCTATAACACAAAAGGGTACACCTTAATCATGAGGAATGCATCAATTCAATTAGACAGCTAGACATCACCTTATCAAGAACAATTACAGATGGGCAATAAATGCTGGCCTTGCCAACAGCTATGTACTACAGGGTGGCACAGCTAGATTTTCAATCCTGACTTCTGATGGTGTGCAGAGCTTGCATGCTTTCCCCTGTGACTACACAAGTTTCCACCAGCTGCTTCAGTTTCCTCCCACAACCCAAGATGTGCAGGTTGATAACTTAATTGGCTTTTCTTTTGTTCATATGTAGAAGGTGCTGACAACTTAGGGGTTGGTTACCCAAGGATAGCCTGTAATTTTACACTAATGTCCTTTTATTCTCCCCACATTCCCCATTTTCTACCACTCACCTATACACAAGCAACAATTTACAGTGGTCAATTAACTAATCAACCCATGTTTTTGGAATGTGGAAGAAACCACAGAACCTGGAACTGGAATTAGTTTATTATTATCACTTGTACTGAGAAACAGTGAAAAACTTGTCTTGCATACCGTTCCTACAGATTAATTTATTACACAATGCATTGAAGTAGTACACGGTAAAACCTGGAAGAAATCCTGATTACAGGAAGAATGTGCAATCTCCATACAGACAGTACCCAAGGTCAGAACTGAACCTGGTTCACTGGAGCCATGAGACAGCAGCTCTACTAGCTGCACCACTGTGCCAACGCAAGGTACCATGGCCTTGACTAGAATTTTCCCACAGTTATGCTTACATGAATGCTTATGTGAATGATCTATTGTGTCACAGA
Organism: Rhina ancylostomus; assembly: GCA_030265395.1. Lineage (NCBI taxonomy): Eukaryota > Metazoa > Chordata > Chondrichthyes > Rhinopristiformes > Rhinidae > Rhina > Rhina ancylostomus. The sequence continues at coordinate 2,854,563 of JARFYF010000066.1, forward strand.
AACTCAATTTAAAAGTTTGACCTATTAAATGAAAATCTGCAAATGTCCAACTCACTTCATTTCACCCATGATATTTCCCCTTTCCCTTGATGACATTAAGTGGCAGCCTTTATATCACTGCTAGTTTGAGTTCTTCTCAATAGCCCAGAAATGAGTCTCCATTGAGTGGAGAATCACTATGACCACCAGTCCTTAGAAAATAAC
>JARFYF010000066.1:2984328-2996758 GCA_030265395.1 Rhina ancylostomus
TGTATAAATAAAAGTTTTAAGAAGTTTAATTTACTTTTGCTTTGACATAAATTCAGTGAGAGCAAGTTTTATTCTGTATCACAAATTTTTGGGTAGTGAACAGCTGTAACACGGAGGTCACTTGTACTGCATTCCACCACACCACCACCTTCCCTCAACGTTTCGAAAGGACCATTCCTTTTGCGGCTGACCCACTCCCAATATCCAACCCTTCCTCCAACAGCACCAAGAGATGCAACACTTGGCTGGTTCCTTATCTCCTCCCTTCCACAGCACCCCTTCTAGATGAAGTAGAGATTCACAAGTACTTCTTTCACTGTCCTCACTGCTCACTATGTGGCCACCTCGATTCGCTAAATGCCTCTGGTCAATGTAGTCCCTCACATCATTCCTACTGACAGCTCAGACTTTAATTCTCCTACTGTGTTCCAGAGAAAACCACACGTAGATTTGGCACTTAGCTCGACTTTGGACACATGAATTCCACAATTGGCAGTTATACCTACTCGAGGTGTAGCTTTCACTTCTTTGTCTCATTCTCCTTCTAGCCTTGCACCATTAGTCCTTGTCATTTACTCTTCTACCTTCTGTTTAAATCACACACATTCACTTTTGTTCTCCCCTGTCTTTTTCCTGCCTCTGAGCTTCCTTAAAACGGACTCATCAAAACCAGGCAAATTCAGTGGTTTACGTAATCCCAACTTCACAAGGTATGTTGACTGACCTGCTAAGTATTTTTGGCACTTCCTGTTTTTATTCTAGATTTTCAACATCCGTAATAATTTGCTTTTGTACATCAGTGCAGAGAACTATTTCCTACTTAAATCACTGAAAATATTAGTCATTCATTACAGTGGGACAGGTGCTCAAATTCAATGTTGCTTACTAGACTGAAAATTAACTGAAAAGACAACCTGGCTTTATATGAAAGATCATAAAACATTTTAATTTAAAGTCTTCTCTATCCAAAAACCTAATCATCTGTACTGATAGTGACAGATTAATATTCAACTGAGCGAAGACTGCACTGTAAAATTCTTCCATATTTATATTACATAATCTGCCTCATTTTAAGGTCAGTGGAAAACTAAACACATCAGTTAGTGCAAAGTTGTGATTGTGTCTGGCTGTCGTCCCTCCAATGCTTGCAGGTATAATCTAAAGTATGAGTCAATACTAAAGCACAACATCACCTTGTACAGCTGCTCAGAGAAAGAGTCAGGATGCTGGTTGTTACCCATGTGTTGCCTGTACTGGCTGCTAGCAGAAGTATTGAGAGCTAAAGTTTTGATTTAATTGAGTTGATACCCTATTCTACTTAACAGCACTGTGTGAGCGCCTTCACTAAAAGGACCCTAGTGGACAAAGCCGATTAAAGTGAGCTTTAATATTGGCTTTGCTGACAATACCTATATCCAGAGAATTTAATTGAATAGAAGTATGCTGTGTAACTTAAATTGTTAGGTAATGCCCACTGCAAAACAAACTTCTGTGAGGGATTGATCTGTAAACTTATTTTTAGACCACAGTTAATCGTCTCCTCAAGTTAACTTATTCATGCCCTGATAAGTACCCACACATCATCAAAAGGAACTTGGCAGCCACTTCCGTTTAAGTCCAGAAAGCAGCTGACTGACCCCAAAATAGCAAGATGGCCTCACATATCTGGAATTCATCTCAGTACGGTTCAAATGTCAAATGTTTCACATGTGTGTCACATTATAGTAACTTTCTATTATGAAGCCCATAACTGTGTCATGGAAAGTGCAAATAATGTCCCATTTAGTCTTTGGCTTCAGTTCAAATACTTCATGGTCTCAAAAGCAACCAGCTGAAGGTATACATGTGTGCTTAAGACACAATCAGCTGCGACTGTTGCAACTCACTGTGATAAGAATGTGACATTTACCTTCAGTAACTGCACTAGCAGGGGTATGGTAATCAGCAGCTAATTTATTTATGACGTGAAACTTCTTGTTTTGCGGCAGCAGTACAGTGTAAAGACATAAAATTGCTATAAGTTACAAAGATGAATAAATAGTGCAAAGAAAAGGAATAATGAGGTAGTTATCATGGGTTCATGGACCATTCAGAAATCTGATGGCAAATCTGAAATTTAACTAAGGTCCCTAGGGTGCCATGTTCTTGGGATTTTACTACAAAGAGAAACTGAAGGATGCAGGTTTAATGTAACTGGGGAAAGAATCAGAGGTAATCAGATGGAAACAAGACAATTCTCACTGCATTTTAAAAAGGCTGCTATTGAATCTATTTCCAGCAACTTTCAGAGAGTGCATTAGAGATCATAACCTCACACTACACTTTTTGAAAAATAGCCATGATCATTCCAATGCACTGCCTGAAAGGATATTGGAAATAATTTCCATACTAACCTTCAAAATGAAATTGGTTATATAATTTACAGTTAGGAAGCCTGGTCTATTTGACCAAGTGTTGCACCAAGAAGCCCCAATAAAATTGAAGTCAATGGGATTCAAGAGGAAAACTCACCACTAGTTAGAGTCATAACCCAGTCAAAGGAAATTTGGTTGTAGTTGCTAATGTTTGACATTTTCAGTCACAGGTCTTCAGAGCTTACATGAGATGCAACCATCTTCAGCTGCTTCATTTTTCCTCTATCATAACGGGACAGGGGTGACTTTCTGATGATTGATCAGTTCCACTCACAATCAGAAAATAAAAGTTTATGTTCAGGTACAGCAATACTTAGACTGTATTCAGGCGTGGGCTGATAGTAGCAAGTAATACTCACATAACACAAACGCCAGGCAATGACCATCTCTAACAAGAGACAGATCCTCTCCCCTTGACATTCAATAACATTACCATTGCCAAATCCCTCACACTCAACATTCAGGGAGTTGACCAGAAACTCAGCTGGATCTACCACATAAACAGTGTACTGAGAAGAGCAGGTTACAGTCTGGGTGTCCTGCAATGAACAATTTGTGGCACCAAAGCCTTTCTACCATCTACAGGGAATGACAACGATGTGATGAAACATTCCCCATTTTCCTGGATGAGTGCAGCTCCAACAGCGCTCAAAATGCACATCATTCAAAATAAAGTTTGGCCTCCCAACTACGAACAGAAGCATTCACTCCCTCCTGCACTAGCACAAGGGAGCTGTGGTTTAACCATCTAAAATAATGCCCTGCTACAACCTTCCAGAGCTCCTCTGACACCTCAGAGACCTCCACCACCTGCAAGGACAAGAGCAACAAGGCAAGAGAACACCATCAATGCAAGTTTCCCTCCAGGCCACATATCACCTCAAGTACAATGCTGCATTAAAATACGGGAACTTCAATATTTTAAAATTGGTATTGGTGAACTTTCTCACAAGTATGTAATGCAGAAAAAATAGAGATATACTTCCAAATCAGGAAGGTCAAGTTGAGTTTGTCAGATGCACAACTACATGTGTGCACAGGTGCAATGAAAAACTTACTTGCAGCAGCATCACAGGCACATAGCATTACAGACACATTTACAAGAAAAACATAAATTAATCATAAATTATACAAAATCATACAAGAAAGGACACAATTAGAACAAATAAAAGCAAAATCCACTGTAGTGGAAAGTGGGCACAGTGTTGTTATACTGAGGTAGTGATTAGGGTTGTGTAGGTTGATTCTAAAACTGAATGGTTGAAGAGAAGTAGCTGTTCTTGAACCGGATGGTGTGGGACTTCAGAATTCTGTACCCTCTGCCCAATGGTGGCTGTGAGAAGATGGCATGGCTCAGATAGTGGGGATCGTTAATGATAGATGCTGCTTTTTTGAGGCAGTGCCACATGTAGATGCTTTTGATGGTGGGGAGGGATGTGCTCATGATGGATTGGGCTGAGTTCACTACTCTCTGCAGCCATTCCTGTGCATTTGAATTGTCGTACCAGACCATAATTCAACCAGTCAGGATACTTTCAACTATGCATCTGCAGAAGTTTGTTACAGTGTTCAGTGACATGCCAAACCTCTTTAACTTTCTAAGATAGTAGAGATGCTGGCAGGCCTTTCCTGTGATTGCATCTGTGTGCTGGGCCCAGGACAGGTCAGAGCCTTGGAGGGGAACTTGTAGGTTTGTGGTGTTTTCATGCACCTGCTGACTTTGTCCTTCCTTACAGAAGAGTTTGTGGATTTGGGAGCTGGTGTCAGGGTCACCCAGGTGAGTGACTACAGTAGATGTTGTAGTTAGTACGCGCTGCAGCCAATGTGCACATTGGTGGAGAGGACAGATGTTTAAGCTGTTGGATGGATGCCAATCACGTCGGCCAATGACATCAAACATTGTTGGATCTGCACTATCTTGTAAGCAGACAGCATTCCATCATGCTTCTGACTGATGCCTTATGGATGGTAGGAAAGCTTTGTAGGTCACTCTCAACAGGAGACCTGGCCTCTGGTCTACACTAGTAGCCATGGTATTTAAACTGCTGGCCCTACTGGGCTTTCGGTTAATGGTGACCCATAATTTCTGCTCCGTGTAATTTCAGCCTCATCAACACTCTGTGATCCATCTCAATTAATGTATCTTTGTCAGTTAACTATTAGACTTCTGTACTTGGTTTCCTAAAGCTCTCTACTCCTCCATTAGATCCTAGAAAATACTTGGATTGATGCAAGGTGAACAAACTCATACTTTCCCTCGACTGAATTCCCTGCCAAGTTTTCCTCACTCGTAATCCGCCATTCCACAGATTGCTTTCGTCACCACTATTTACAGTGACACACAATTTAAAAATTAACTCTACAGCTCTCCATATTTACAATTAACTTAAGAAGAAAAATAATGAAGAGGTGAGATCCACGAGAATGTCATCAAGTACATGCTGAAATATGAGTTGATCGGTGAGGACTGGAATGGGTTTCTAATGGGAAAGTAATGTGCAATGACTCTGTCTGAATTTATTGTAACAACAAACCTGGTGGATAAGGATGAGCAGAGGGGTCAAGGAATGTTATTTACGTGGATTCACAAACAAGGTTGCTGGTGAGAATTGAGGATGTGGTATCGGCGGAGAGCAAGAGACAGTGAGATAATGGTAACGTATTAAAATGTGAATGTATTCATAATGATGTATTAAAGAGGAAAATGTGAGTTAAGCTGGAACATGAACAACTCTGGATAAACACTGACAGTGCTTCTGTAAGCAAACAAAGAATTGGACTTATATTAGAGTTAACAGACAAATGAATTAACTGTAATTACTTAAAGAAATATATCTGGAAAATCCCAGAAATATACAGGCAAGTGAAGCTTTTTGAAACAAGAATATTTGATGTTTTGTGTGTATTTTTTGAAAGCTATCAATAAAACTAAAATATTCCTTCATTATGTTGGTTCAATTTTTCATATTCTATTTGTACTGTCCGGGCTGCCTAGCATGTCCCACAGTCTCGCCACTAACAACACAGTACACAGACAGGGAAAGATGATGTACTTGGAACTGCCCCCATTTGGATTCACCCAATGAGGGATATCCCTCTGTTTTACCCTTCCCTCCCACACTTTCTCTGCTACCTTCTTTCCTAGTTGTAATGAAGTGTCCTAGACTTGAAACATTGATGGTTTCTCTTTCCACAGATGCTGCCTGATTTGTTGAGCATTTACTATTTTTATTTCAGATTTACAGCAGCTGCAGTATTTTGATTTTCATTTAAACTATTTTAGTGAGGTTTGAAAAAAAATGATAAGAGTACACAAATATTCTGGTCAAAACTAGGACATTGAAAGGGTTTCAGCATTTGCAAACTGAAAATAGAAATTATTACCAAGTACCAGACAGCTGCAAGTCTTTGTTTCATCCACTGTTACCAACAGGATAAATATTACTGTAACAGCTGTCAAATATCTGCATCCATAAACCCTTAGGTTGTGTAAAGTTTGAGAAGATGGCTTCCATCTATTCATGGAAGATAAATAAAGCCACTGGCAGAACAAATCCAAGTAACACCAGCACATTCTTGACATTTTGCTGACAGACACTTGGAAAGCAAGTTGGTTCATCACAGTGTTATCAACCAAAAGGAGACAAAGCAGAAGAATACAAGCAAGGCATGTCCAGCAAGTCTGAGCTCTGCCCAAGACTTCTCAGTACTATTCTATGACACTGCAAATAAGAGGCTGTGTGTGATGGCTGGAATGTGAGAGGGTTATTGTGCAGTCTCTAGCAAGAATGCGTAATGAAAGACCTTTAATAATTTCTAACTAATTTCCCTTTGCATTGCTCACATTTACGTTAAGAACTGTTTGTTGTAATAGGCTGTGAGTTTTCAGCACCACCTCTGAACTGAGGTGTTAGTTATAGTGTTAACTTTGCTCTGCTGAACATCACAGTTATGACAAGCAGTTTGATATATTTTACTCTAGTTCCTATTGAGCAGAGGTGCAATGAGTGTTCCAGCATGAACTATGTCATTACATTTCAGAGTCAGAGATACCAATTTCTCACCATTTCCAGGTTCAGATAATCACCTTTCAGATCAGTTACTTCCTCATACTTGCAAGCATTTATCTGGGCAAATGACAACGATTCTGTGCAGCACAGCTGCAAAACACAGCAGATCCCAGACCAAAATATCACTAGCCTGCCTTTCCTTCCCACTACACAACAAATATCAGGAGAAACCAGATGATCTCATGGTGTAAATGCAAATAAAATGCATTTACTGCTATGGAAGAGAACTAATATTACTTTTTATGTACAAGCATATAAATGTAGCTGAAAAATAAATAACTTTCATAATGATTTGGAGGCTGCAAACATGGGCAGATAAACTGAGAGGGTTGCATAATTTGGTATTTTCTTGATGCTTTAAGCTTGATAATGGGGTGGCATGGTAGCGTAGTGGTTAGCATGACGCTATTACAGTACCAGCGACCTGGGTTCGATTCCCGCCGCTGCCTGTAAGGAGTTTGTACGTTCTCCCATGTCTGTGTGGGTTTCCTCCGGGTGCTCCGGTTTCCTCCCACATTTCAAAGATGTATGGGTAGGTTAATTTAGGGTTTAAAATGGGCGGCGTGGACTCGTTGGGCCGGAAGGGCCTGTTACCACGCTGCAAGTAAAATCTTTAAATTTAATTTAAAATCAGCTATCATGGCGAAGATAATCTGAGGCTCTGCTTGTTGCTTGTTTCTCTCCAGATTCTATTTTTCTGGTGAATCATCAGATGGGAACAGAATTGAGGGAGTTATCCTGGAAATGGGTCATCAAAGACTCTCGGTACATTTCCAGCTCAAAGTACAATCTGGAAAATCACTGAGACTGGGAAATACAAAGGCTTCTCTGTACTTCTTCAATCTTTTGGTCTACATATAGATTGCATGCAACCACAAAGAGAAAATACAAACCTTCAGGGTCAGGAATTCCATCACAAGAAACAGAAGCAGGATTGGGCCACACTGTTAATACATCATGCAGGATGTTGGCTGATCCAATCTTTGACCATTTTTCTGCCTAATCCCCATAACTCATGATTTCCCCATATCTGTCAAATTCTTTCAGCCCTGAATATACTCAGCAATTCAGCTTCCACAACCCTCCAAGTTTGCAAATCCCCAAAGAGTCACAACGCTGAGAAGAAATTCCTCTTCATCTCATCCTGAGGCCGATAAGATCACATTCAGATTTAAGCCCAATAAAAGGTTGCGAACCAGGCAAAGCAACTCCCTGACACCTTGTCACCTAGCTCAAAGTCAGTAAATCATGATCTTAAACTGCCTTCCTGTTCGGGATGTTGATCTATCAAAGTTCTCTTCTGGTTATGCACGGGGAGATTCCCAAACTTCAGAAGCAAAGTGAATTAAAAACAATATTCTGCTAGAATGGTGATGAGCTAATCCACAACCAGGAAAGGAGCTTGAAATTTCTGACTCTAAATAAAATCTAAATGGCTTCTCATTTAATTGCTGGTTTCAGACACATCATGAAAATGTAGTGGAAGTTTTCCTGGTGAATCTTACAGTCAACAGAACAGCTATGCTGAAGGACCTGCACAATGTAAATGAGAGGTCAGGAGATGATGATCACAGCCTCAAGATGTAGAAGAACAGGTACCTGGAAATTCAGTTGCATAGTGCTGTTTATTCCCCCAGTGTGAAGCAATTGGAAATCAATCAATGAAACTCGATAATGGCCACTTCCAGGTTATCTGGCATCATTTGAAAAGTTCAGCTGGAGTAACAATGCCTTCATGCTACAGTGTTGAACTGGGAATCCTGCACAGCAGGTAAAATATTTACTGTAAACCTTGCGGTTCACTCCTTTACCCACCTGCCCCATGACTTCTCCCACCCAAGGATCCGTTTCCGGAGAAGGGGGCAGAGTGTAAGGTATCAAAGTTTCACCTCACAAAGAATGGATCACAGTCAAAGTTATGGATGCTATTTAAGGACCCAAATGATTTACACTTTCAAATATTTAAAATGTTTCATCAATCCAGTGAATGGAATTGATGAGATCTATTAAGATGAATTTTACTGATGATGGCTGAAACTAGTGAGGAGTTGTCAGGATAAGTTACTGTGCATTACTCACCAGCACACTTCAATGCATGGTGCTTATCCAGGATTACTACAATTGTACAAGGTGAGACACACCTGGAGTATTGTCTTACAGTCAAAGACCATGGAAACAGCCCTTCAACTCCTCGCGTCTGCACCAGCCATCAAGCACCCACCCACACTGATGTTAAGTAAAACCTCCTGCATCCTTATTATCTAACATCCTTAGTCTCCTGTCTAGGCAAGCACTAGAATCACCTAGGCATTGAAAGCTATGGGATGTGCTGGAAGCACATAATATGAGTATTAATATTAATATGGGTGCCCGTGGTGGGCATGGGTGTGGTGGGCTGAATAGCCTGTTTCTGTGCTGTATGACTATGAGCGAGAGCACCTGGAGGCAACGCACACAGTCACAGGGAGAACTTGCAGAGTCCACGCAAATTCAACCAGAACAGGATCCCCGGAACTAATCCACGTTCTACTGGGTAGTTTTGGTCTCCTTTCCAAAGACACGATGACTTGCCTTGCCGTTGGGGAAGGGCAGTGAAGGTTCACCAGGCTGATTCCTGGAATGGCAGGACTGTCGGATGGGGAGAGAGTGGGGTGACCAGGCCTGCAGTCACAAGATTTGGGAAGAATGAAGGGAGATTTCCTGAAACAGATAAAATTCTGACAGGGCTCCGCAGACTGGATGCAAAGAAGATAGACATTCCCAGTACAAAACAGCTGGAGGGACTCAGCAGGTCAGGCAGCATCTATGGAGGGAAATAGACAGTCGACATTTCCCGTTGAGATGGGGGCAGGGTGAAAGGTCCAGATGAAGGGTCTCAACCCAAAACGTCAACGGTCCATTTCCCTCCATAGATGCTGCCTGACCTGCTGAGTCCCTCCAGCCTTTTGTGTTGCTCCAGAATCCAACTTCTGCAGTCTCTTGTGTGTCTCATTGCTTAAATGCATTCCATTTAAGAGTCGAGTAAAAACTGACAGTAATAACAGTGGACTCTGAGATGAAGGTCAACATAAAATCAATAGTTCTCCAACACAATTTAAATATTTGAGAAATGTTTGTCGAGCAGCTCATTTTTTAAAAGGTTTATGATGCAAGGTTAAAATCACAGACTATAAACCATGGGAATTGTGGACCAGGAAATCAGTCATCAGCCCAAAACATGAACCGCAAACGTCTGACTTCCTTCATAACAGTTGAAAAGGACGTGGTTTTGGAATTTCTTTACAATGGGAGACAGGAACTCCTTTGACCCTCTGTCATTTATGAACAAACCCAAGATCATTCAGAGCAAAGTATTTAATTCTACAAAGCTCCATCTACACCAGAACGGTGGCTTCACTAAGCACAAATGCTCAAGATGACCATTTACTACAGAGTCAGAACATCACTGTGGGATCAAGCACAGAAAGAGTTCCTGGAGGAATCTGCCTGCCTTGCTAACCACCAGTCAAATTTCCTCCTGAAAAAAATAATATTTTACTTTCAATGATGCAAATATACTGTAAATATAGCATGAGACTATTTATATGGACACTTCCTTCTGAAAAATCAAAGCAAATGGTAATAAAGGTGATAACAATGATGTTTCTAATACCTAGAGACATGCGTAAAGGGTAGCAAAGTGGTCTGTGCTATGGCTGCTTTCACATTTGGAAAACCTGATGATACAACAGAACAAAGTATGAAGAAGTTTGGAATGGGTGGGCAAATCAGAGGCAGAGGTCGTTCAACAATGAGAAACGTGAGGTGTCCCTTCTAGAGTATAAAACACCTGTAGTGACAGAACATTTAGTTATATCCTTAAGCTAGACAGGGAGATCTGGAAAGAGCTGGGGAACAGGGCCAACGGGTGCTTGCAAATGGCAAACTCATGCAAAAGCTAGTTTAACTCTGGTGTTTGTAAAGAATTGTGCTGATTGCATTGATACAAAAGATGTTGAAGAGGATTAAGATTATCATGTTCTTTTTTTACCTTTCAGGATCTGGTTCTTGTAAGACCAGCACTTATTGTCTATCCCTAATTATGCTTGAATTGAGTGGATATTTAAATCCAATCACTTGTGTCTGAAACCAGTAACTAAAAAAGGAGACCATTTAGACTTTATTGAATTTTATTTTTAAACACGGGAGTTCTGATGGAATTCATTATCACAAAGCAGCAAAGAACATTTAGTTCTGCAAAATACTGAATAAGTATTAGGAATGGATTTGGGAGATGTCACGGGAATTGGATTAGTGTGGATATCATCTAGAAGGGGAGTACATATTGCAACTTATAAGATCCATTTAATACATTATAAAAAAACTTAACTTGTCATCTAGATTTTGCACATTGAGGAGAATGCCTGCACATTCAATCTGTTGCTAAAATTACCACAATGCACTTGCAGCCTAACCAATATACTGGTTTATTATTGTCACATGATCCAAAATACAGTGAAAAACTTTAGTTTGCATGCCATCCAGACCAATCATTCCATACCTACTGTAAGTACATCAAGATAGTAAAAAGGAAATCAGAATATACTGTTGTAGTTACAGAGAAAGTGCAGTGCAGGTAGACAAATAAAGTGCAAGGGCCACGAAAAGGTAGACTGGGAGATCATCTTTTAACATATGGGAGATCAGTTCAAGGGACTCATAACAGTGGGGTAGTAGCCATCCTTGAGCCTGGTGGCATATGGTCTCAAGTTTTTATACATGCCCGATGGGAGAAGGGAGGATAACAGGGGTGGAAGGGGTCTTTAATTACACTGGCTGCGTTCCCAAAGGAGCAGGAAGTGTAGACATAGAGGGGGAGGCTGGTTTGTGTGATGGACGGGGCTGCATTCACAACTCTTTGCAATTTCTCATGGTCTCATGCAGAGCAGTTGCCATACCAAGCTGTGATGCATCTGTATAGGAAGTTTCCTGTGATATATCGGTAAAAATTGCTGAGAGTCATCAGGGACATGCCGAATTCCCTTTGCTGCTCAACAAGTGTACTGTATAATCTCTGGAATATTAGTGCAGTTTTAAATAATATGTCAATCAAACCAAAAATTGCAGAAATTAGGTCCTCTCAAAAAATTTAAGAACTAGTTTGATTATATTAATATTGTGAAAGTCTATAGGCTTGAATTTGCTGCCAAACTACTTACTGTAACGTGTTGATGCAATGATTCAACCTCTTTTCAAATTAAGTGGCTGAAGTTTGGCAAAAGTTTCTAAAAAGTTGTTTGATGCAAAATACAGACATTAAAAGACCAAACCAGCTTCTATTTAAACCAGTATACAGCACACTCTGTACAACAACTACAAATTGTTCCTTGCAGGCGCAAAAGGAGAACATAAAAGATGTTCCATAACTTGACTTTTCATTTACTCCCTGCAGTTATTTACATTCGTTTTCCCAGATCTTGTGGGACACTGAATAGCTGAACTTTGACAAAGGACGAAGAGTCATGTTGTTTTGAGTTTTTTGAAATTGCATCTTAGAACATTTGCTACTTGTGTATGTATAAATACCCAAGCAAAGAGCAACAGTGGAGGAATGCACCATCCGATGCAAGTCATGCAGTGCTTCCCAATGCATACAATAGTTACTGTGAGGAAGTAAAATGCGATGTGGAAATGCTAACCTTTGTAAAATTTCAGTTGAATTGGTAGCAGCAATGAGCGGTGCCTCTAGGGGTATATGCTAGTGTGGATTCTGAACATTTAGTACTGATGTTGGTGCAGTGTTTGGAGGAAGTAAACTCCACTGGCAATGTCATGTTACATCGGTACAAGTCGTTGGTGAGACCACACTTGGAGTATTGTGTGTTCTTTTGGTCACCGAGCTATAGGAAGGATGTCATTAAGCTGGAAAGAATGTAGAAAAGATTCACATGGATGTTACTGGGACTG
>JARFYF010000066.1:3062031-3074812 GCA_030265395.1 Rhina ancylostomus
CCCCCCCCCCCCCCCCCCCCCCCCCCCCCCCCCTCATTGTTAGAAGTATAGCTCTGTCCAAATTCATCTTCAAGCTGTCAGCATCAACTCTAGGTTTCTTGTCCTATTCTCAATGACATGTTCACAAAAATGTACCGTTTTTCAATTTTACTGTTTGTTTTGCCATAATGTTTATAATTTGGAATGGTCCAACTTTTATACTCCAATTCATCAGCTTGAGTTAAATTTAACTCATTACCAGTTGTCACCAACTCATGTGATTTTGTTTTGAAAGGTTCTAAAATGTTTCTTGCCAAATGCCATTAGGATACATGTTCATCATGTATTTTCTGCACTGGGCTTCTGATTGATGAATGATTGGCAACCTTCAGACAATTAGAAACTTGCTGTTTAAATTTAAAAACCAAAATCACATTAATGGTTTATTTCTCGGCTCAGAAGTACGCTCTGTCGTGCTTGTAACCTTGACAATAGATATATGCTAATTCGATTTGCAGATCTAACGTGGTCTCTTGCTGGTATCTAGTCATGTGTTATTGATTATATGGATGAAAAAATATCACTCTACAGCTGTTTGCTAGATTTTAAATGCACTATCTGCTGTAGCAATGTGATTAGAATATGTCTGTAATCCAGATTTATGCAGTTAATGAGTGGCACTAAATTACCTGAACGAACAAATGGGAGATGTGGGAAAATGTAGCAATAATTCTTTGTGCAAATAAAGGTGTCCAACTAAGTCAGGCTCCACGGCTTCAAATTCATTCTAAATAGTTTATTAAAAATAAAGGATAAGGGAAGTAATGTGGTTTATGTAGACTGCCCGTTTAAGTGCAAGCATTAAAAGACATTAGCCTGCAACTGTGCTGCCTGTTCCATTCTAAATAAAAGGATTTTTTTTTAAATATAAAGGTAATTGCAAAAGTGTGTGTGTGTGTGTGTGTGTGTGTGTGTGTGTGTGTGTGTGTGTGTGTAAAAACTTCAAGTTAGACATGGATGCTTGACTTTCAACTGCCTTCCTAGTTCAGGGACAATAGATGTCATCATTGCCAACAACATTGACATCCATGAATAAATCAAACCAAAACTGGTATGGATAAAAAGAACAAAAATTAAAATTGAGAGAATGGAATCATGGTATCATCAGGCACAAGAAATGTAGGGAATAAGGATATATGGAAAAGACAACAAACTTAAAAGACCAGAGGGTATGTATAAGAGAAATCTGAAAATACAAAGAAATATTCTGCTAATGCATCCTTAAAAAGAGAATCGTTAACTGTGAGGTGAGACCTCCAGGGAGGGAAGCCTGAATCAGTAGAGGATGAACAGGTGGGGATATTTAACAAGTACTAAAGTGTTAACTAAAGACAACATTTGGGAACAGTTGGATTGTCATTTGGTTAAAATAAGAGAAATTACTGATCCAAAATAAGAACAAAATACAAGGATTTCCTGAGATGCATCCAAAGTGGCAGTCACCTCAGAAATTGAATGGAGGTCTTGGTGTCTCTCTGGGTTCTGCTCTGGTATTGCTCCTACTCACCATACATAGCAGGCATTCAGATATTGGACCAGAGGAGATATCCACATTTGCAGATGAAGAAGGTAGTGCAGTAAAATACAATGAAGATGAAGGAACACAATGATAATAGATCAAGGCAAAGGCTGCAGGTAGGATTCAGTTAATATATAAAAGTACATTTTGGGTGAAAGGATTAACTACATTGAGTGGGGTAAAGCTGGGTGATGTGGTGGTGAAAGGGTCAGTGTTCACAGGACACAAAAAAAATTAACCAGATGGAAGACTGAAGTGGAACAGACTGAAAAGATGCAATGGTGAATCAATGCAGGATATTAGTTTAACCATAATGATGTATCTTGAATACACACTGAACACCCGACAATGGATGGGCGTTGAGAGTATATCGAAGATACATTAAGAGGGTGCCTGGCATGTGAGAATACAAATAAAAGATTGGGGCTCTTTGCACGCGAACAGAAGAAACTAAGCAATAATTTGGCAAAAGGGGTTTAAAATTTCTAATGATTGAGCAGTCTAGAACAAGGGAACATAGAAACAAGATGAGAAGAAAGATTTAAAATAGAGGCAAGACATTTTCTTTTAAATTCTGACCAAAATGGAGTCAACATTTAAAAATAACTTAGAAAGGTGTTTGAAGGATATTGGAACAGGGGATCAGAGCAAGCATATTGAGTTATGACACTGACTTGTATGTAGGACAAACAAACTAACTGGGCTAAGTATCCTGTTCCTGTGTTTTGTTTGCACTGCTCAACTTCATTGTATTATACAATGCAGACAGTTATGTTTTTCTTCTTCCCGTGTCCTCGCTACAACTTGTGAAAAAGATGGAAATATCATTTATGTGCTCCTAAGCCTCAACTTTCTGCAGAACAGCAGTCAGTGGAGGCTTGATAGAACCACCAAGAAGCACTCTTCCTTTTTTCCTTCTCCTTTCAGTAGGGAGCTATTAAACTCAGCAAAGCTTCAAAAATGTTTCTCTAAACTACCCAGCTCAGAAAACAGTGATATGATATTACCTGACAGGATTTGGTTTGAGAACGGTTTGTTCCGGATGTTCAGGGCTGTCCACTTTCAGTGCATCTTCCAAAAGTCTAGAAATTACTTCATGTGTCGGACCCTTTTCCCCAGAACAAACAGGATTCTTAACTTCTTGAAGGAGTACAAGATGTTTGCTCTCTACCTGGCACAATCTAGCTTCCAAGCTGGTGCACTAGGGAAAGAAAAGATGGTCACTGTCAGAAGATCAACATCTGTAATAATTTAAAATCACAAGTTCTAGATATTTTTCAATTAACAAGACTCTTAATCATAGCTACACAGTGTGTTTATGGGAGGGAGAGGGATGCAAGAATCATTACACAATTGCAGAATTTCTCTAAGGAACTGGAAATACAAGTCCAAACCCACACAGGACTAAAAGAAACCCCAGTATACATGCCCTAAATGAAAAGTTAACCAGAAAACCCATATTAGGAATTTTAAAGCACAATATCCAGGTTTTGAAGATCTGGGGATATTCCTCGTAGGGGTATATTTTTATGGCACCTGGTACATGATGCAGTAGGTACAAGCTAAATGTCCTTGTCCATTGAAAAAGTTACACCTGGTTTCTGTAATTGAGCTAGCAGGCTGAGCAGGGCGGGAAGCCCAGCGAAATGTTCTTCAGAGACAAAGAAGCTTGTTCCGAAAGCAATTAACCCCTGTACAAATGAGGGAAAGGTGATAAACTTTGGGAACATCTGGTCACTTCAGAGAATGTAGTTACTACTAATAACAAGCTGATTGAAAACAAATGACCTTTGAAGCAACGTGACACATTGTTTGAATCAAAGGAAAGCTTTGTTATAATCAGATACTAATGGGCAGGGATCTCTTCTCCAAATGGCCAGACAACAGACAAGCACCGGTATGAAGACAATATGTGCCCACTGGGGAAAACTATCATCTCAGATTTACTGCTACAAAGCTCAATTCTTGACCCAAATAGTTAAACTACCTCAGTGTTGTAAAGTTCTCTTTAGACCCTTAGCTGGTTCTGGCTAAATGTGTTTTTACATTATTTAACTTCAAGTTTTATCAGGGCGTGGCTAACACAAGTCTGGAAACAGTCACACACAAAATAACCATCAGGAAACCAAATAAAATCACATAACTCAATTAATTTGACTAGCATTACATAGGCCAAACAGCTGCTTTTTGATTTAACTTTATTCTTTTCTTCAATTTCAAAAATAGTTTTAAATAGTATCTTTGAATTTCTATTTCCTTCTTTAAATTTCCACTATTAGTGAACACCCACAACTCACTCTCACTGCTCATGTCCTTACTGCTTCTCACACCTCCGCCACCCTTTCCCAACAACCATTGACCAGATGCCTGCTGGCCACATGCCATCTGATCATCCATCTGATGTACCCAAAACCCTTTCCAAGCACACCACTCCCAACCCAGTAGCCAACAGTCTTGAGCAACCCCCCATCCCCACCCAACTCCTCACATTTACTATATGCTTCAAGCCTTCTCCATAAGTGCCTCTGACTCAACCACTGATGTTCTCGCTACGGCCTTTTCTCCTACCAATCAGCTGTGTTATCCCAACCTCCCACATCCAAAAGGAAATACCTCTTCAGTCACAATCCTTTTCCTCTCCTCATTATCCTCCAAGCCCCAGGATCTTCTTCTCAACCACACTAGTCTATGGATATACATAGCTGGGCATTGCTGATTTAGATCATTTGACTGGCCAACTAGATATTTACAAGATTTAGAGATGGTGCTTTGGGGGACCTCTCAACTGCTCAGCCATTCACCAAGACCATAGCTGATATTTTGCTTCAGTGCCATATTGTGCATGAACCACATATTCCTTGATCCCCTTAATATTCAAAAGCATATCAACTTCATCTTGCAAGCCTGCACAGTCTTGTTGGGTGATGACATTTTCTCTCACTGCAGTCGTGAATGGCCAACTGCTCATATGAAACTGACCTCCCTTGGTCTAGACATCTCAGGCAAAAATCATTTACCCCATGGAAAATTTATGTTTCAATAAGATTAGCTCTCGTTCATCTTAATTTTCCTGGATTAAGCCCACATCCCTTGATATTCCCAAAGCATTTGTGCATATCTCTCTGACTTCCAACTCAGATCAATCACCTGACACCTATCATGTTTCTTTATTCCACTTTTGTCACAGTTGGGTATGCATGCAATACTACACAGGACTAAAAGATAAAGGGAAACAAAGTTCAAGCATATGCATGGGTTTAAATTGGTTGTAGCCAGTGTTTGCACTATTCCACTCTTGGCAGTAATAGCTGGCTTTGATCTAGGTGACATCCACACACACATTACCAATCACTGTCTGTTTGTCCTTCCCCTACCCAACATCTACAACCCTCAACCCCCTTATCTCATTCGCACTACAAATGAGAAATATTGTTAAAATCATTGACTTATTTCCTATAAAGTAGAACAAATTGTTTCAGAAAGTGTAGGTTTTGTAGCCCTATGGACATTGGTGTTTGGAGTGAATTATCCTTCACTTCATCACTTAGATTTTTCTTAAAGAGTCTGGAAACCACAAAGCTTAAAAAGGCTTAAGGTGAAGTGTTAAATTGGCACCTTCTAGGTTGTATCTTAAATTGCCTGAAGATTTAAGGGGTAAGCAAAAAATTGCAGGGGATCAGCCGTTGCTATACAGAAATGCAGGGAAAGGAAAATTAAGGTCTCAATTTAATCAAAATGGGGACACTGAAGAGCAGGTAGTTTAGTAGATCATGAACACAAGGCTGTGATGGTGAGGAAGCTTCACTGAGAGGACATATTTTTAAGATTCCATCGCTGGGAGTGCAAACAAGGTGCTTGCAGACATGCAGATGTGTTTAACTCTGATCTTTACTCAACCTATTTTTTGTACTGCATTTTACATGAATGAACAAAATTTTTAGTGTATGTATCAAATTAAAGCAAGGGTCAGTACTAAATAAATTATAGCTGCCCTTAACACCTACAGTTCAGACTATGGCAATTTAAAACATACAACTTCGTCAATCCAGGTGTAAATATACTGCAGTTGAATACCTTTGCCTCCAGTGCTTTTTCTCTCATCTCAGCATTTCTCTTTAGCTCAGAAAGTTCTAAGATTTCCTTGTTCAGGAATTTGTTCTGTGTCCTATAGCCCTGAAGGGCGTCCTGGAAAGAAAAAAATATTACAATATTACAACATTGTGTTTCAAACAGACTGAGTAGAAACTAATTGTGTCATTAAGATGGCCTAGCTAAGAAAATCTACTGTTCTCAGTGTCCAAAATCTGAAACTTGACCAGATCACCTTAGTTACAGTACAATTGATCCATTTCACCAGATGGAAAAGCTACAAATTTTTTGTGCTGTTTGAGATTTAAAAAGGAAGAACAAATTTGGCATTTGTCTATTTGCAGCAAATCCAAGAGGGATCAGGATAATTCACAGGACTTATTAGTCTGAACACATACTGGAAGGAGAAGTTGCTTGTCAACAGACAGAATAAATGCATCTGGGACATAAATGGACAATCCTGGAGTTACAGGTTTCAAAACATCACTATTGTGCATGAATGCATACTATTTTGTGATAACTAATGCTCTGAACTTCAAGTGGAACAAGAGTACCCTATTAGGCTGCAAAACTAAATGCAGCCAACGTCAGGGCAAACAGCAGAATGGATGGCAAACTGGCTGCAAAACCAGAGTTACTCACTAGTAAGGTAGGTGGTGGAGGATCAGTTTTGGGACCACTGTTGCATACAAGAAGCTATACAGCTTCTTGAGCGTGATCTACCAGTCACTGCTAATCTGATCTTGGTCTCAATTCCATTTTCCAACAACCACCCCCCCACCACCCCGATCTCCATGATCATCGATTCCCCATTTATGGAATCAAACAATTTCAAAACCTCTGTATAGTGGGGGTCGTGAGGGCTGAGGGGTTTGTTAGTTCTGAGAAAACTAGGACAAAATCCAGGCAACAAGTGTAAATTGGTATATGAATGCCAAATAAATTTTAATACAGCTAAGTGTGTGCTGGTATAGTTTGCCACAAGGAATAAGGCAACAGCCTCCTTGGAAAATAGAACACAAAATAGCTTAGTGATACAGATTCACAATTATAATAGAAATGCAGATTTAAAAAATACTAAAAGCTCAAGGCAATAGAACTCACTTCCAAATGAACAGAATTCAAAAACAGACTTTATGTTGATCCAGTATAGTACCTTGGTTGAACCACATCTAAGAATGCTGTTCGCAATCAAGTTCTCATGACAACATTAGAACAGAAGTAGTGGGCCAATTAGTCTCTCAGCCTGTGCTACAATTTAGTGAGGTCATAGCTGAAGTGCATCCGAACTCTATTCATCTGCCTTGGCTCCACACCTTCAATACTGTTGGCTAGCATGACTTCCATCAATCACTAATTTTAATTTGCTAATTGAACCAAAATGCTCTTTGTGGGAATTACTTCAACTAATATTTGCATGTAAAACAATTTCTAACTTCTCTCCAAGACGGCTGCTTATGTTTCCTTGCCTAGACTCCACTGCCAGTGGAAAAATATTCTATTCTGCTCCCATTTATCTTTTTCAAAAGAAAAAAGAAAGATTTTGGAATGATTTGATCATCTCAAGATTACTACCCTAGCTTGATGCAACCTCTGTTCTCAATCTATTCCTTTAAACTCTGGTGGCATTCTGGTATATCTAATCTGCACTGACTTTCTAAGATAACATCACAAGTGTGTTGTCCTGAACTCAGTATCGACTTTTGGAACAAAACAGTTGGAACAAAACCTCCACTCCATACTTTTACCTTCAAGTTAAAGACTGACATTCCATTAGCCTTAGATTTTCTTTTGGTCAGATCTCCCTATTTTATGATCTGTTCACAAGATCCTTTGATCTTTGCTTTTAGCTATGTTTTTTAATCTTTCCTTTTTTGGTTCAACTACCGATTTTGCACACATTACAAAATGATAGAGGCAACAGAGAAATGGACAAAGGTTTACAAGCATGATAACCAAACTGCAAGGGTCAGCTACGAGGAAATGGCTGAATCACTAGGAAACATTTTCCTCTTAGACCAAAGGACTGTGACAGAGGTCATTAAAATGGAGTTCTATTGTGCAGACAGACAGAAAATGTTTCCGCTTAGAAAGAAGACAAAGACTAGGGGACATCAATACAAGAAGCATTTTTCCCCTATTTATTCATAGGATATGAATGAGACTGTTAATGCCAGCATTTATTGTCAATCCCTAACTGTGCCTAAACTGAGGCAGTTAAAAGTCAATAATATCAGTGCACCTATAAATAAACCCAACAAGAAAAATCACAAGAAGCCTAGAAAGTGGTGAGAAAACAATTTGATTCCCACATACAGTGATCGAGGCAAATGGCACAAATGCAATGAAAAGTTTGTTAAGTACATGGAAAAAGGAATAGAAGGATATATTAGGAGAAGTCAGATGGGGGAAGGTTTGGATTAAGTCATCAATGGCAATAGTATATTAAAAAAAACACACTAATGTTGGACATCTGAAGTAAAGAAAATACAGAAAATGCCCACTACGTCAAACTGTAAATATGAGGAGACACAGATTTAATGCTTCAGGTCAATGACCTTCACTAGTATCTGGCAGTGACCTAAGTGGATTATTCCTATGCTGTAAACTACATGTGAACAGTGCCTATCTATAGGAGAGTATTTTGGGATTTATGCAAGAGAAGTAGATTGAGAAATACACTGATTGAGAGCATAATGTAGTATTCAATCTGGTAATACTCAAGGACAAAAATCTGAATGAAACCAATACCTTTAGCCTGTCTAACTCCTGCAGGTCCTTGTTCACAAAGGGTGTGCCTGGCAACACACCTTGAGGTGAGTGATTGTTCTCGCATTCACTGAGCTGCCGTGATAATTTCATTATCACTTCATCTTTGGCTTGGATGGTTTCTCTGAACATGTTAAGCTGGTCACTCATTGCAGTAAGTTTATCTTGAATTGCTTTGACTTCTTGCTCCATGCGATCTTTCTGCTGGTTAATGTGGTTTAGCTGCTGGTTCAAGGCCTGTATTTGGTGGTCTTTCTGATGCAAAAGCTGTATCATACCATGATCCAGAGAAGCACAAGCAGTATTCAGGGAGTATTTTTCCTGCTGGGAACACTTCAATGTCTGTTGTAACAGGCGTACCAGCTCCTTTAAGCAAACAAATCAATTTTATTGTATTACCTGTACCTTTGCTCTTAAAAGTCTATTCTTCTATTTAATGCAATAATCATAAATGAATATATATATTTCTATAAACCTCCAGTTAGGAAGCATTACAGGTCAGCCAACATTGAATAGACATTTTACAGACTGAAATGGCCATTATTACCATCGTTCCAAGAGTTCAGATTTCATTTTTAACAATAGAAATACACTTGGGTACGATGAGTTTGGAATTTTCTAATGTAGTATTGTCTATCACAAAAATATATTTTCAAAATCAAATAGCGCTCAATTAGTTGGCACTACTTCATGCATTTTTGATTTTAACCTATAGAAAGATGGATAGTTTCCACCTTTTCAAAGTGGTAGACACTAAAATCTTTAGGAAATACAATCCACAGTATGAATATTAAAAGGAAAATGGCCATAGACTGTACATACACCCGGTTCCAAAGAGTAACCCCACTCCCACAAAGATTGGTGCAACAGTTACACCTGTAGGGAACAAGTTGACGAAAAAATTACTCATTTTGTATTTCAGATACATCTTTCATCTCTGTGCCTACACCATCATCTTTATCCTTAAAAGGTCCTGCTACCACCACCCCACAACCCTTCTTATCCTCTCTTTCTTTTCACTTCCCCCTCATCTTACTATGTTCAGTGTGGATCTAACTCAAGTTACCATCACTTTGCAGTTTATACACATTTTTGTAATTTCACTGCAGATTTGCTCCTCTCTTCCTGGTTATTTGGAAGCTTGTAGAACCTCTGCTCAAAATACACCAAACTGACTTCCTGCATAAGTGCAATGAATATCTAAGCATGACAAAACTAGTGCTGGATGATCACCCATGACATAGTTCATAGGCAAATGGAGGACTAAAAGCCTCCCTTTACTAAATATTGCATTTCACTACACTGTAGGACCCACTGAGTTTCTCTCCCACACATTTTTCCTCTCAATCACTCCTCTTTCTGAAAGATGTCCTTCTGGAATATAGCTGCCCTTGAGCTTGCTGTGGTCCAATCAGAAGGCATATCTGGAACTTTCCCTTACCAGTAATGCAAGTAAATTTGATCCTGTAATACCTATCTTTACTTTGACTAATTGTGCAATCTTTTTCATCAAATCTGTATGCCTCAAAGTTATTTACAGTCAATTACTTCTAAAGATGAGTCACTGATAACATGGTGAATACAGGAGCCAATTTATGCACATCAAGTTCCCACAATGAGAATCAGATAATGACTATACAAACCTGTTTTTATGTTGGCTGTGGGGTAATTATTGGTCAGCTGATAATGTGTTTCCATAATCATGGAAACAGAAGTAAATTTGTACTTCAGTAACCAGTTGTCAAATTAAGCAAATAAATGCAGAGGAGTACTCCATCTACTTGAAGTAACCTTAGCTCAACCCCAATTAACATTGCCCATTTTGTACATCCTGTCATTCCTCACCAAACCAAAGTCCAATATTGCACATTTTTGTGGCCCACCCTCAACAGGATCCGGAGTGACCCTGGTCTCTGCTGGCTTTGTCCTTGTAACCAGCAGATTTATTCAATTGGGTTTAAATCCATCTCTCAAATAACAGTCTTTTAATACTAGTTGCACACCAAATGCACTACAGCAGAAATTTCTGAAGTATCAGTATTCCCCCCACCCTCAAAGGAGTAAAGTTTCATCTTTCTTTCTACCCTCTGAATCACCATGCACCATTCCTGTCAATAGAGCTGAATAGCCAGAATAGGGTCTTATGAGAAACCAGCCATGTTTCCCACAACTCGATCAGAACCCAAATGTAAGTGCTTCAAAATGCCCTTCCATTTGCCATTAATTATGCCTTCTCTAAAATAAAAACTGCCTTTGAATTGATCAAACTGCTCAGGAATCAGATTTATATTCATATCCACTTCCACTTGAATTTTGCAACTACCATAAGTGGACAGCAATGTCAATCATGAATAACACCAATAAACTGCATTTTCTTTCAGACCTTACCTTTTGACTGCTTAAGTCTTCTTTCACTTTGTTCAATTCTTCTTGCTGTGCTTGAATTCTCGACTGAATCTCCATTGAAGGCTTTCCATTAGTAACGACCCACTCTACAGGAGATGACTCACTGCTATTTCGGGACTTTGACGTTCCGATCATGTCTCTCAAGAATGGCCGTTTACTTCTATGTGACGCTTTTGCAAAATCAAAAGCGAATGCTGACCCTGCAGAAAATACAGATGTTGTACCAGATGTTACTAATACTACTGCCACATACATATTATGACACTGATCAGAGATTAAGTGTAAAAAAACTTAGTATTTATGCCAAATTCTTATTTTTAAATTACTTTTCTTAAAGCATTTTAGTATTGAAAACAAGACACTGAGAAACAACTGTATAAAACCTAGTTTCATTTTGTTTTCCCAAAACTTCACAAGTATAATCATTTAACTCCCCCACATATTCTCAATCCTCTTAAGCACCAACACAACCCTCAACTCTGCCTTTAAGCTCTTTTAACTAATAAACAGTCACAAAGCTAAATTAGCAAAAATAAAATTCCACCTGCAGTAAACTATGGAGTCCATGAATGCAACAAATTATATGCAGGATTAGTTGCCCAAGAAAATGTAAATTAATTGAAGTTTGTATTCAGGACACCAGTCTGTTATGTCTGTGTTGACTTTTTGGAAAACCAGTCATACCTAAATCCTACATAACTCATTACCTTGTAGGTTCTTCATCATTATATTTTTCCAACTCCCTTTTAATTTATAGCTGGAATCAACTTTCTTCATTTTTTCCAGTGTTAGTATTCCAGATCTAAACACTTAGGAAAGGGAATATTCAAGTTCTTTTGCCAATCTTTTGAAATCCAAGCTCTGGCTACTGAACTACCTGTCAACTTGTTTTCCCCCATCTACTCTTAACAAATCAGAACATTTTGAAAGCCTCCACTAGGTCACCTCAATTAAACAGCCAGAGGGCATATGAAAAACAGTGCTCAACAGACCACTGGCAACTTGTGCAAAAGAACAAAATTCATCTATCTGGTTATGAGAAAAATCATCATCTAACTGCTGCTGACCAGTCACGATTCAAAATGCTGAAGGAGCATAGTGAGAGTTGTAGTGATTCCAAGATTTTCTCTTGCTGATCCTTGAATATATTTGCTACTTTTTGATTTAACATTTCCATTAAATCAGGACTGATGCACTGCAAAATAAAAAATTAAACGGTAAGCAGACATGCTGAAAAATCAAGTTTTGATTTACTTTGATTCATGATCAAACAAATTTTTCTTGGTCAACTAACCTATTTGCCATTTTGATACTTAGATAAGTTAGATAGCCTCTATCTGATAATCAATTCACTTACCAATGTAAATTCTGACATTTTCTTAGCACAAACTCCCTTGGTGTTATTCTGTTTCCTACTTTATCCAATTTGCAATAATATTTGCATTGACAATGCAATGAAAATTATTCATTTTGATCAGAACAGTTTCTGAATGCAGATTGGTTTAAATTAAGGCTGAACATGAGATACTGCAGATCTCTTTATAATTACATGTATTCTTCATGTCTTTGACAGATGAAAGGAATTACATTTGATACTACTTAAGTTACTCTGAATATACAATCATAGAAATATAACAATGTTGCTTATTCAGCAGGACACTTGTCACACAAGATGCAGAAACTCGCTGGTTAGAAACAGACAACATAACATGATTTAACATCATTTTGCATAACTTTAGGGGTGGCACAGTAGTGCAGCTAGTAAAGCCACAGCCTCACTACACCAGAGACCCGGGTTCAATCCTGATGTCAGATGCTGTTTGTGTTATGCACCAGCAACAAAGTAAACACACTGAGACATGGTATAAGTGTTAAAAACTACTTTATTAATAACTACTTATGATAATACAAAAAATAAAAGTAAAAATGTTAGAATGTTAGAAGTAAAAATGTTAAACC
>JARFYF010000066.1:3100825-3118053 GCA_030265395.1 Rhina ancylostomus
CAGTACAGGAAACAACTTTAAAAAAAAAGACAAATTGACTGGGAAACCAGATGCTATCTTAGCAAGAATGTTGGCATTATTTACTTTTCACTTCCACTTTACATTCTTCCTTTGAACAACTGTGTGCAAAAAGAAGTCTTATGCCTTTAAAAATATTTGTATTTTTCCTATAAAGAAGTACCTTCACCAAACAATATCCTCAGACTTGAAGTCACAAGCAGTGGACACAAAGCATGAAAAAGACTATCATGGCTCCCATGGAGGAATTCTGCAATCTTGGAGTTTGAAGGAGAGGTATCCCAAAGGGATTGCTGCCAGGAATCACTTTAAGGAGGGAAACCTCACAGTACATTAGTTAAGTTACAGAGCAGCAAGCCAATTTTTTTATTTTAAGGACCTTCTGACACTTGCAAGTTCTGTTGAAAGTTTTGGGAAATCATATTTAAATTGATTAAATAATATGAGCTGGTTACTCAAGTTGGTGTAGCAAATTTTAAGTAGTGAAATTAAATCAATAAGATTGGTCCAATTTAACAAGACCATGAGATATAGAAGCATAATTAGGCCATTTGGCCCATTGATTCTGTTCTGCCATTCAATCGTGGCTGACTTTTTTTCCAATCCCATTCTCCAACTTTTTTGCCCCGATAACCTTTAATCCCCTTACCAGTCAAGAACCTAGCAATCTCTGGCTTAAATACACCCAAGGCCTCCACAGCCTTTTGTGGCAACGAATTCCACAGATTTCCCCTCTGGCTGAAGAAATTCCTCTACATCTCAGTTTTAAAAGGGATGCCCCTTTATTCTCAGCTGTGCCTAAACATCCTCTCGATGTCCATTCTATCCAGATATATTTCAGTATCTGCTAGGGTTCAATGAGACAGCCCCTCATCCTTCTGATCTCCATCGAGTACAGGCCCAGAGATATCAAATGCTCCTCATAAGTTAAGCCTTTCATTCCTGGGATCATTCTTGTGAACTTATTCTGGACCCTCTCCAGAGCCAGCACATATTTCCTTAGATATAGGGTCCAAAATTTATGAACTTAATTCTGCCTTTGCAAAATATGCCATTTGTTATAATGAAAATCTGGCTAGAGTTTTCTGAACCATTTAAGAACAGCATTTCAAAAATTAAAAAACTTCAGATAGTGGAAATCTACAATAAAAACAGAAAATACTGGAAACAGTCAGGTCAGGCAGCATCTGTGGGTAGAGAAGCAGAGCTAACATTAGCTCTATTCCTCTTTGCACAGATGTGGCCTGACCTTGAGTATTTCCAGCATTTTCTGTTTTTAAGATCAGCGTTTCACTGGCTGCCTGATCATAGCCAGGCTCGACAGCAATTCTATAGTTTTGATCTCACTACTGTGGGAAGGGTGAAAGAATTATCCAGCCATGGATTTTTTTTTAAAACTGAGAGGCTCTTACTAGAGGTACAGGCAAAGAAGCCACCTATGAAGAGCATCATAGAGTCTAGCTGACTTTTGTTTGCATCCTTCCCAGAGAGCCAGTCAAAACTCACCATCATGGCTTATTTTAAATAAACTTTTTTTTTTAAAAGTTCCATAATGACTCTGATGCAATACAATCCACATTGAGCACATAGCTTACTCCTGTTAATAAGAAACAAATAGCCAAACTATGTTTGGACTTTTTCAGGACTTACCAATACTTCTAGCAACTAGACCCGTAGCTGAATCTGGGAACACAGATGATGTGCGATTATCTCTTTGTCCAACAATGCAGTTATTACTAAACTCCCACCTCTTCTGTTGCAACTGCTGCAGCCAATATCTCATAACCTGTGCGTTGGGAGCCTGTCACAAAGCAAAAGAAAGTCAATGCTTCTCCTTGCACAAAATAGTTTTATCAGACAATTTTAATATTTATGCACCAAAGCCCCAGTTTTGAAGTCCCAACTCATGTAGATGTCTAGCTTTTTCCTGTACCCAAAGACAGGTTTCCCACGACAAAGGCTGCCGGCAACGGTGGTAGAGGTGGATACGATAGGGTCTTTTAAGAGACTCTTGGATAGGTACATGGAGTTGCGTAAAATAGAGGGCTATGGGTAGGTCGAGTAATTTCTAGGGTAGGGACACGTTCAGCACAGCTTTGTCCTGAATTATGCTGTAGTTTTCTATGTTTCTATTAGTCCTGTCTGTCCAGGGATACTGTGTGACCTTGGAGACAAAGAACTGAGGGGTGCAGGGGATGCTAACATATATCCAATATACTTTAAACTGAGATTGTAGCATTCAAAAAAAATTATGACCAGAATGCTCCTCAGTACTTCAAGTCTGAAATTTCATCTGCCATCTCAGATTAAAACAAACAAGATTACTGATACAACTGTACAAAATTGCTACAATTTAGAATTCAATAGCTTTTATGAAGGATGGCAATTCTAAAATCAGATGTTGAGCCATGATCTACCAGAAGACAAAGGCTTTGAATATCTTCCAAATAATCTGGGCAAGTGAAAACCAAATCTGGTTTGAAATATTGGGGAATACTCTCAGCAGTTGTGGCTGGCCACCCTTCCACCATAGAGGTCCTGAAAACCCCATACAAACCCTCCTGCCTCATCAGACTAACCAAAGTAATAACAAAAAGTCATCAACCAAAACAGAATACTGCTTCTCTCTCTACAAATCCTTAATGATATGAATAATTCCAGCATTTTGTTTTTAATTTCAGATTAACAGTAACTGTAGCTTGGTTTTCATTTAATCAAAATAATTGGTAGTACAAACATAGTTATAGCTACAGAAAACATTCACTTCACAGATGGTCAAATTTTTATACAATACAAATACTTTCACGCTGGTTATTTAATGCCAAGTGACAGGAAGTTCATTGGATGCCTCAAACAGATCGTCAGCCCAGTAATTTGAAGATGACTAACAGTGTCAAGGCTGATCTTAGTGTAGACTTTTTTTAAAAAAAGTCCTTGAAAGACCAAATGAAACATTTTGATAAACTACCGAAGTTCTTAAAAATTAATTTGTAAGTGAATAACCTCTTTGAAGAGGAAAACTCCCCCCCCAACCACAGAACAAAAAAAAACTAAGCTTCCTTCAGTCTTCGTGCTGCTACTTGTGCTTCCATACTAAATGTGTGAACACAGGATGTTGGTTTATCATGACCTTATCTGGCCAACAGATACACTTATTAATATTTGTGGTTGAATAAGTCCCTTGCTCAGTACTATTATCCATCTCACAGACAAGTAATATTTGCCCTCAAATGCTTTGTTAATGCTTAATTTCTCAGAACAAATACATCAAACCAGGCATACTTGTTTTACTGGGAAGGTAACAAGTGGGCATTTACTCCATACTTCAAAACCAATCTGGTAAATTGTGAAACACCTGGGATGTTTATTTTCAGGCAAGCCAAAGAAATATCACTTAAAATATACTTAAAGTGCCAGGGTCAAGAATTTACATAGAATGCTAAACAGAGAACTGGTAACCATGTACATTAAATGTTACTGAACAAAGTGTAATACTGCCATAGAGCAAATACGAAAGTTTCACATGATCACGGTGAATTACAATCGGAGGTGTATGATTTCCTGAAACTCAAAATCCTCAATTTGATAATCTGAGTTTTCCCTTGAGAGTTTGAACTGTCTTTGAACTCATTTTGATCTTTATTCTAGGGGCAATCCAGCTCTGACTCATCTTTACAACAGATCTTCTGATTTTTCAACTTCCTTCCAACATCTCAACAGCTCCCCTTGACTAGTCCCATTATAAACTGCTCCCTTTCTAAAGGCACTGTCCAACTATAATTGCTCTTAAGATTATCTTCTGCACCAAGGGCACACAAACATAGAATAACTTTTAATCACTAATCTGAAGATGTAGCCTCTTGTGGTAATACTGCACTTTTAGCTTTAAAGTTTCAGAACTTTAAACAAGTTTGTGGAATAACTTTTAAGGCAGAGCAAATACAAAATTTCTGATTTTAGAGCAATCTGCAGCATGTCTTATTTTCTCAGATTTAAGACTGTCCTTTGTGGAACAACTGAGAAACATCACTATTAGAGCCATAAATTGGCTCATTGGTTTACTAATTCTTTTAGATTATTATTTGATCTAGTTTCATTTCCTCTCAACTTGACTTGACCTACAGTCTCACTGGTTTCCTTTTCTGCTCTGCAGGCAGCAGCCACTGCACTCAATGTTTCAGTCCAAGTGGAACACACATCCATCCACCTTGGCATCAGATTATCTGGTCACATTTTTCATTCCCTATTTTCTTTACATTCTCCTTTCTGATGATGCACCTTTGGGTCTGCACATGAAAGTAGATGGGGCTGTCAAAAGGCTACATGGCTCAATTTTCTGCACAAATCTTGGAGTAGACCATCTACAGCACCTTTTAGATTTGTCACATGGAAATGCAAATCAATAGAGGGAATTCCCTACCCACCATCCTGGAAGTTACAGCCTTTGATTGCAGTGTTCAGCTTGGACCTTGCCCACATGACCGCCATTCACAATAGCATTAGCAACAATGCAGGTCTGATTTTGTCCACATGAATGTGGAGATGTTTAAAACCAACTTCTGTCCTAAGACAAAATGGATAACATGAACAGGACTTAGATTTGAAACTCTGTTGTGTAATTTAGTGCCATTTTATGTTAAGATTGCAGCATGAAATTCTAAATGTAATAATCTTTCGGATACTCTGGGTCTTTGAGGGACTTGAGTTTACATTGAAGCTGTTCTATTACATTGGAAAATTATAATGGCCAATGTTCCCTATCTTTTTGCAGTCCTTGCTTCAACTTCAAGCTACATAAGTGTTCTCTAACCTGTTCAAGTTTAGGATCTGCAGTGCTCTGGCAGAAAAAGTTCTGTTCTACCTCCATTACTGTGGGGAAAGAGCCAGGTAATGGGGTTATCTAGATTGTACAAAAAACAACCACAGGCTCAGTAGATTAAATGGCCTTCTACTGTAGTGCTACGATTCTAATCATATCAACAACATGCACAAAGGATGCACAAGCACAATTTGGGGGAAGTTTATGTTAATGTTAAAAAAGTTCCAAGCTGAACAAAAATTTTGAACAATAAGGACAACATCCCAACAGGAGCTGAAGTATTTAGAAACATACAGAAAGTTGCTCAACTTGGTTTAACCCAATGTTCAGCTAGATAGCACTATTTGTTGGTTGAGTTGTGTGAATGAATTTCTAGAAATAATTTTAGTCCTTGACAACCAAGTGCTGCATTAATTGAAAATGTTTCCCCAAATACCAGAAATCAGGAACACAACTTTGTTTATTTAGAGACAAGTCAACAAATATAGTTCAACAGATTCAGGTTTCAAAAGATCATTGCATAAATTGGTATTGGTTTATTGTCACATGTACCAAGACACAGTGAATAAACACATCATCAAACCAAAATTCCCATATTTATAAAATACAAAACAACAATATTTGTACAAATACAGTTGAGACACTCTGAACAGATACATTGAGTTAATAGCAAATGCCTTCAAAGTACGAGTAGTTTAAAGACAAAAGTATAGAAACGCAAAGAATGTGGGAACAAACATGGCCTGCCTTTTTCTGGGCATTCTGTATTGGTCTGGGTTTCCAAATTATAGCCAGTTTCAAAGAGAAATTGAAGGATCCTCAGGCAAACTAACAGCAACCTGGAAAGGCCAGTTAAAACACTGGGCTTCTGTGTGCAGCTACCCATCTCTGCTTACCACTCAACATTTCACAAATATATTGGCAATATACAATGTCCTTAACATGCCCTGCAACATACCCACTAGAAAACTCCTACAAAAATTCTTCAGTAAAGAGCTTCAAAATAAAAAATGACCATGGGGAACAGTTACCATATGCTGAACAGAAAACTCCTATGAAATATAATCAAATTTAATTAAGTGATGTCTGAACATTTTAGATTTGCTTTCATTGTACAAGGCAGTAAAAGTTGAAACCAAGAAAATTCAACTTCAAAATATACTATCCCAAGCATTTGGTTTTTTTGGAACTCAACATCCTTCCAATAATTTACTACTTAATGTCTTAAAGTTGAATATGTGCAGTGCGTAGCTGAACAAAGGGTAATAATCATACAAGAAATTTATATCAGCAACTGTTCAAACGCCTCACCAAAATGAGGAACTGAAGTAGCAGTATGAAAACAACCCATTTGAATTAAGCTTCCAAGTAGAAAATATCTTGATTTTAAAAAAAACTTTCTACTTGCCTACTTTTAATGTTCAAGCCCACTTTCAATAAATAGTAACATTATGTTAGCTTTCCCAGTTGCACTTTGTTACTGCATACTGGCCTTTTGCAAATCATGGAACAGGATGCTCAGATCTCTCTACACCTTAAAGCTCTACAATCCCCTGCCTTAGTTAATGTGCTTAGTTAGACACTCAGATTGGTACTATGAGGTGGTGTCTCAACACCAACATCCAAAGATCCCCACCTTCTGGGCCATGCCATCTTTTTGCAGCTACCATCGGGCAGGAGGTACAGAAGCCCAAAATCCCACACCACCAGGTGTGAAGACAGCTACTTCCCTTCAATGATTCGGTTCTTGAACCAACCTGCACAACCCGAATTACTACAGTTGAGCAACACTATAACCACTTTGCACTAAAATGGACTTTTTTTTGTTCTAATTGTTTTCTTGTAAACATTGTGTATAATTTGTTTCATGTTTTTCTTGTGAATGCTGCTTATATATTACTGTGTGCCTATGATGATGCTTTTTTTCATTGCATCTGTGCATACATGTACATATGACAACAAATTCAACTTTGACTTTCTCCATTTGCCAGATCTTTGCCCACTCATATCTATTTACATCCCCTACTTCCCAATTTACTTCCCCGCCCATCTTTGTGTCATTTTAGGAACCATATCTCTGGTGCCTTCAGTCAAGGTCATAAATTATAAAAGATCAAGACCCTAGCACTGATGTCTGGGGCACACCATTTGTTGCATCTCACCAATCAGAAAAATACTCATTCATGTCTACTACTTCCTGTTAGCCAACCAATCTTCTTCATAGAATTCCAATAAACTGGTCGAGAATTTCCCTTTCACAAAGCCAAGCTGATTTTGTCCGAATAACTTGAATTATTTATGTTTGAAGTGCCTTACTGTAATATTTTCAGTAATAGCTTCAGACATTTTCCCCAAGGCAATGAGCTAACTGGGCTGTAGTTTCGATGTCTCTCTCCCTTTTAGAAGAAAAAAGTCAGTTTCTCTCTGCAACCTTTTCCAATACTTTTTCTTCCTTTATTTAATCAGCTGCTGTGAAACACAAACAGCAGTAGGGCATTTCCCTCAGATCTGTTCCACGATTCTTGTTGTGGCTGATCTGTAACCCAGTTCAGTGTACCCACTTTATCCTCATATCCTTTATGAAAAATCCTGCAAACTCAGCATTAAAATTAATTGACCAAAAACCAGTTGGCATTTTACGAAAGAGTTCCAAATTTTTAATACCTTGCACATGTTAAAAGTATTTGTTAACTTCAGTCCAGAAAGCTCCAATTTAGAGTCTGTGCCCTTTAACACTGGGACTCCTTAGTCAGGACAAAT
Organism: Rhina ancylostomus; assembly: GCA_030265395.1. Taxonomy (NCBI): domain Eukaryota; kingdom Metazoa; phylum Chordata; class Chondrichthyes; order Rhinopristiformes; family Rhinidae; genus Rhina; species Rhina ancylostomus. The sequence goes on from JARFYF010000066.1 coordinate 3,108,423, forward strand.
AACGTGTCTTTTACTTGTTGTACCAGGTTTTCCTAGCATTTAAACCAGATCACTCGTAACCTAAATTCCAGGTAAATGTATTTTCTGTATTCATTCTCTAATTTAACCAATATACAATTCTAGAAAATTAGTCTCCTCTCCTCCCAAGACAAGGCATGGTCTACCTGGGTCTTTATATAGCTTCTAGCCTCTTGCACTTCAGACCAGCATTTCAATCTTTTTTTTAAATTTTCTGTGCCAGTCGATGAAATTTTAATGAGCTATGTTCACGTATTCCCAAGCCTTTTGACTTCAGGTGCTGTTGGACTTACCATTTTATAAATTATCCACAAGTTAATGGCCCCCAAATTCACCTACATTGAAATACACAGGGAAAGTTTTGCCCTCCTGATTAATTTATTCTGGGCTATTGGAAATTTCATGATGTAATTTATTATTTTTAGGGCTGTCAATGTTCTCATCCACTGCCTTTAAAATCCCAGCATGAAAGCTGCTCCTGGGGACCTACTAGCCTTTGGTTTTATTAATAATTTCATCAACAATATTTTGTTAATATTCCAGTGCTGGCATTTTCCATCCCTAGGCTTTTTTTGGGGGGTATTCAGGATGCTACCTCTTCCAGGTGATTTTCAGAGTTTGGGACCCTGTGCCAACCAAAGGCATAGCCAGCTGTACAGACGTTCAGCTGAAGGGAGTAGGACTACAGAAATTTCAGAGGGTTATTGAATTATGAAGCTTTGCAGAGTCGGAAGAGGAAAAGCAATGAAGCAACTTTAAGGTTGAGAAGTTTAGTATTGAGAAGCCCAGAGTCAGTGTCAAGCAGCATGGAAACAGGGCCTTCAGCCCACAGCACCAATGCTAGCCATCAGGTACTTTTCTCTACTAATCCCAATTTTCCAGCACTCAGCCCATAACTTTCTATGCCTGGTGTGTCAGACCCTCATCTAAACTTTCCTTAAATGTTGCGACAGTATTTACCTACACCACCCTTTCAGGTAGTGAATTCCTGATTTCAACTACCCCTAAGTTAAAAAAGTCTCGTCCCCTCTAAACCTCCTACCCCTTGCCTTAAACCTATGCTTGCTGGTTAGACACCTCTGCTAGGGTAGAGGATGAGAAAAAATTCCCCATATCTATGGTCTCCATTTTGTGTACCTCAATCAAGTCTACTTCAGGATTCTCTGCTCCAGAGATAACAAACCCAATCTATTGTCTCTTATTACAGCTGAAACACTCCATTCCAGACAACATACAGGTGAATTTCTTCTGCACCCTTTCCAGTGCAATGCCATCCTTCCTATTGCATGGTGACCAGAAATGCACACACTACTCCAGCTATGACTTATGTTTTATATATTTGTCCCAAAACCTTCTCAACCCCAGTTAATGAAGTATCCCATATGGCTTCTCAAGCACCTAAAATCCCTGGGCCACTGCATTCAGTGAACAGGAAGTGAAAATCAATAATTACTACAGTGCAAGTTAGCACAATCTCTGAGCTTTGTAAAAACTAAACTTTGTCCAGGGCAGAACATGCCCCACGAAAAGACCTGTTACAGTGGGGCTTTCACTTAAACTTATTTCAGGGATAAACTTGAGCAATATTTTGTAGCAGACTTAATGCTTGCTTGGAGCTTACTTTAGGGTCAAAAATGACACCACAGTTACAAGTCTGGTTCAGTCTTAGATGGCTGCCAGTAAAGGAATGAAGTTGATGTCTAAAGTATGCTGTTTGTGAAGGATATGGAAGACAACAACAGTATTGCTCTGTAGTTCCTGGGTGAAGTTTCTGTTGCTAATTTTAGTGACAATAAAGCCCATGAACCCTTTACATATCTTGTTAGAAGAGAGTGGTAAAAGTAAATGTCAGTCCCTTAAGGAGCCGAGCCAGAGGAATTAATAATGAGAAATAATGGAAGCAATTTTAATCAAATTTTGGTGTCTTCGTTGCTGGTAATTAATAGACAAAACAGAGAGGAGTTTATAACAATTAATAACACTCGAGAAAAATGATTAAAGTAATAAACTCAAAGCTGACAAATCCCTTGATAAATAATGGACACAGACAGGGGACTGCAAAAAATTAAATAGACCAAACCTATTAAATACACAGACTACCTTTCCATTTGCACCCATCCCCTGCCTCAATGTTCCAGGTAAAAGTGATTCTTTCCATGTTGACTATCCACAGGCATTCTCATCACCTTTCTAAATTGGGAGAGGATGTTTGTTTTGCAGATGTTAGGTGCATAGCCCATTCTCTTGCAAGCTTCAGTAAACAAGTCAACAATGATTTGGGGGTTGGCCTCCGAACGTTTTCTTATGCAAGCATGATCTGTAAACTGCAGCTCAATGGGGTGACCTGGTTCTGGAGCACAGGCAACATTGCTTACAGATTAGCTTCATGACAGAGAAGGAGGCGAGGTGTGGCATTGTACCAAGAAAGATGAGAAAAGTGTATGCCTCATTTAACATGATTTTGGACAGAGATGGGATCTGTCGTGGGCCTATTGGTTAAGACCATGGCTTTCACACCATCAGGTGGTGAACAAGATGGAGACAAATTCATGCTGCCAACCAGATTTGAGAAGGATGCTCTAGTTCCTCTTGATTGAGGATGTTTAGCGTTTTTGAGAGATCAGCAAAGACCATCAATAGTGGTAGATGCCTCTCCCTGCATTTCTCTTGGAGTTGATGTACAGTGAAAACTATATTCTTGTAACTGAAGATGAACAGAATCTAGACTGAATTCCAGGGAACATCTCTTCTACCAGTGGAGGAGGTACAGTAGTTGAGGAGAACTTTGGTAAATTTTTTCTGTGGTGGACAGCAGGGAAATCCTTCAGTAATTCCAATTATATTGGCCTTGTTTCTGGCAGATGGTCACAATAACAGTGAGATACAGTCATACAGCACTGGAATAAACCATTCAACCCAAATCACCCTAGTTGCCTACCTGAGTTAGTCCCATATCCTTCTCAACCTTTTCTATCCATGTATTTGTCCAAATATCTTTTAAACATTGCAATTGTATCTGCCTTTACCACTTCCTCAGGGGTAGCCACTGACTGACAAACCATTACCCACCCAATACATGTTCAAATGTTGCCAAGCAGGCAAAACCAGTCCTTGGTCAAAACAACAGCTGATTAATTATAGCCATGCAATTAAATGATCAGGAAATGGGAACCTCCAGTTGCAGTTGTTTCTTTTTATTGAGAGAACTATTGGTAAAAATGAACAGTCAGAAAAGAAACATTGATATTTTAAAAAAGCAGAAATGCTAAGTCGGGGCAGGATTCTAACAGAGTTTATTATTGATGCAAAGGACACAATGAGTGTATAGCCATGAGGCCCAGTACATAAGCCAAGAAATGGCAATTTACAGCTGCGATGTTCTTTTAAGTTTGGGTCAGACAGATTCACTCAAAGGCCAGCAAGCCTCCTGCCAAAGAAAGGGGAAAAGTTGAAACATAACTTCCAGATTTAAGCTGCTTTGAAGAGACTTAACCACAAGTTGCCTATCACGTTGACAAAATAAAGCTGGAAAAGAAAGAAATCCAGTTTTTATTTAACGTTCAGCCCCTACACAGCACACAGATACAGAAACAGAAAGTGAAATACTGCTGTAAAACAAACTTCTGGAAAACTAAACACTAGCTAAAAAGTTAGTTAACATTTACATATCCAAAGCATTTATTACTAATTTCTAATTACCCCCAAAGTATTCTGCCAGGGAATTTCAGAAGGCAATTAAAAGCCAACCATATTGATCTGAAGTGACATCAACCAGATCAGGTTAGGAGATATTCTTCCCCAGCTTCCTTCCCACCCCATCCCCAGCCCCCCACCCCCCCAGGAGTAGTGAATCAACAGGACTTTTAATAACAATGTGGTGTAATTTTTATTTGCTTCCATACCCCATTATCATCAATTTAATCAGGGCTTTAGACCTAAAATCCCAGCCAGCCTTCATGAAAATGTAAGGACACTGAAGATCTAAGATTTGTACAAATGGAGATGGAAAGTTCTTCTGCCACCTTTACGGAATGAGAAGCTGTCCAATGGTCACCCAACCCACTTGATGCTTTCCTCCCCACCAAGGAGAACTGGATCAAATACCATTACAAACATTGCTTAAAATATTGAAAGTCTGTAACGGATCATACATCTGACAGACTTGCATAAAGTTTCTCTGTTCTAATCACCACTACAAACAGCTTTTACAAAAAAGTAACTAGTACTAACTATAAGATATAATAATTGAGGTTCCATGTGCATCCAGCAGCTGCACTGGATCCTAGTTTTAGTCTGGTTTCAGTCATAGAGAACAAAATGCAAGGCATCAGAACTCTCATGCACTGATTCAAACTGAGAGGTAAATTTGCAAAAAAAAAATCTAGAGCAAATGGAATAGGGTCTTGTCCAAACCAGTCACAGGAAGATGTCATGTTCCTCATGTAAACAGGAATGAATAGCCAGTAAGGAACATTTAGATGTCAAATTAAATGCCCATCTTGAAGCATGCCATTTTCAATAGGCACATCAGTCCCCAAGTCGAAGACAGATCTCTACGATACAGTGACATTTAAGGTGACCATTGCCAGAAGAAATTATCCATAATTCAGTCAAGAAAACATGCCCTTAGAGTTTAGAGCTCATTCAAGCAGCTGTTGAATGAGCGTCTTCACATCCAACTAATGGCAACAACCATTCATGGACTTTGCTGTCCATGCCATGCCCACCAAAAGCAGCAATACACTCGCACCTTCTCCAACTGTGTTGTACACCAATTGGTTCTGCAGAGCTACTACCTAACTAAAAAGGGCTAGACTCTTGACTGCTGTCTAATGATTGATTAGAAGCCTTTCTTTGTAGTGGTAGCTAAGTGTATGGAGTCCCATTGGCTTGAGCCCAATCATGCTTCGCACTGCAAATGCAGAAGGAAGTGAACTGAGAAATAATAAATATCTGATTCAGATGGATTTGCACCCTCTTGCACTACTCACTCGCCAGATAATCTCTATTTATGAAGGAACCAGAAATGAGGAAGCTGTCGCCAAGGACTGTAATTCTTGCCAAGCTCCTCAATAATGTGTTGAGCAATAGAAAGGACTGGGTAAAGCAGCAGGACATTTACTACATCTCTGATGATAAAGACAGATAGTTCCAGTTGAATAAATTCTAGCAATACCCTTCCATGTACTTGGAGTGTCTTAGGCCCACTTGAGCCAGAACACTTTGAGATCGACTTTGCTTAAAGACGGCACAGATATTTTATTCCTTGCAAACTAAAAATCTATTGAGCAACTTGCCTAATTTGAAGCATGTCGCAACAAATTCCCTTATATGACCGACACCAAGCTAAACAAAGATCAATAATTACTTGCACGACATTGACAATAATTTGCTGCATTTTGATTAATAAGCAGTTTGTTCCATTGTAGACATGGCATAACCCTCTGGAGAGCAAAAGGCCCTAAACAGAAGATTCAGGGAAGAGAAATTGGTGAAAACTATAGCTGACTTCCTTAAAAATAGGCTTCTTTGATTATAAGATTTACAGTGAAACTGCTCTAAACAAATCCAGTGACATCATGATACAACCTTGTGAAGAATGTCAAAAAACACGTGACTAGAACAAATCTCTGGTAAACGAGATACATCACTTTTTAAAAATCCCAAATGAGGATTTCACACATACCATGCTCATTCCTCCAATGTTAGATTAATTTTTAAATTTTCCATTCTTCTTAATGTTCATCTTGTTAAGCAAGCTTACAAATGAAAATCCTTATTAAATTTTTATATGAAAGTGTCATCCAATTTCCAGTTAGAGCCATGCCTCCAGCACCATGGGTGGCTCAACTGCAGACAGACGAAGAGGTTAAAGAGTAATCTGTAGTTAGGGGAGCACACAGCCACCCCTGTGGTTGCAGAAATTATTCCAGGATGTTCTGTTGCCTCCTGCTGTCAAGCAGAATGTTTGGCACAAAAAGTTAGCATTTTAAAAAAAGGTGCAAAGTGAATTGGGAAGTGGTAAATGGAATCACAACAAGAAAAAGAAAATTTCCGAGTGGACTGAGGGAGGAGGTCTATAATTTGTTTACACACAAGAAATGTAAACCTAATTAAGTGTGTTAAACAAGTTGGTCATGCCCAGGTGCAATTAATGATGTGGCAGTAACAGTCTTGGCTAAAAAACAAAATTGTTCTGAATATTCCAGTATACAAATTGTCTAGGAAAGACAGGGGAAAAAAAGAAAGGGGACTGGCAGTATTGATTAAGGAGAATATTTCATTACTGGACAGAGAAAAAAAGAATCATCTTGATTAGTATGTATCTGGCACAAAATGGTAGGCAGCATTGCTGCATTTGCTGGGAAATGAAGCAGGCCAAAAATCAGTGGAGAAACACAAGGTTTAGAATATCTATGGAAAAGGATACAGACCACAGTAAAGTAAAAACAGTCAGTTGGAAAAGAAACAAAGCTCGTTGGGATGGGAATAGATCTGGCCAAACTGGAATCAAAGTTTGGCATTAAAAATGTAATTGAATAGTGGGAGATCTTTCAAGTGGTGACATTTCAGCTGTGGTCGAGGTACATGCCATTAGGGAAAAGGGCAGTTAAATTAAAGCCAGAGCTTCGTGGATGATCAATTAGAGCAAAACTGAGCAGAAGGAAAAAAATTGCAAATGACAGATACCAGTTTGTTAATGAGGTTCAGAGGGGAAGTACAAAAGGAAATATGAGAGGCAAAGAAAAAGCACATGAAATACTGGCAGAAATGATTAAAGGGAATCCAAAAATATTCTCCAGGCAAGCAAAAAGGAAATGGGTCCAAAAAGCAAATCTGCTTATGGAGGCAGAGGCCATGACTGAGATATTAAATATATTAAATTCATCTTCATCAAAGATGCTGCTGAGTCTCAGCAAATGTAATCGAGGTTCTAGAGAAGCTAAACATTGATAAATGCCAGCTACAGTTAAAGTGGATAAATCACCTGGTCCAGATTGCTGAGGGAAGTAAGGGACTGCAGAGGCCCCGAGTATAATCTTCCAAATATCTATAGATTCAGGCTGGTGTCAGAAGACTGGAAAGTTGTAAGTGTTATACTTGTTCAAAAAAAGAGCACAAGATCAAACACAGTAACTATAGACCAGTCAGTTTAACCTAGGGAGCGGAGGAAGTTCTGGAAAAAATAATTAGGAACTGATTAGAGAAAGCCACACTAGAACTATGAAAAGCAAATTGGAGCTAACTAATCATAGAAGTACTTTTTCAACTGAACTAATAGGGTCAATGAGGGAAATGTGGTTGATGTGATATATATGAACTACAAAAAAGCATTTGATAAAGCACATCAACATTGAAGGGCATGACATAAGGGAAACTATAGCAGCATGGACAGAATATTGGTCAAGCAACAAGAAACAGCAGTGGTAAAGAGTTGTTTTCCACAGTAGAGGGAAGTGTACATTGGAATCCATAAGGGCAAGTACTAGGTTCACTGCTCATCTTCATCTACATTAATGACTTGGAAAAATAGCGCACAATTTCCAAACCTACAGATGACACAAAAACTTGGTCCAGAGAACTGGGAGGAAGATGGCAATAGATTTTAAGAAGGTACAGAAAGACTGATGGAGGTGGCAGGTGAAATTTAATGCTGAGAAACACAAAGTGTTACATTGTGGTAAGATGACAGAGAACAAACTGGAGGCCACAATTCTAAATGAAGTGCAAGAACAGACAACTCTTGGGATCTGGAGCTATATGTGGATAGTCCATTTAAAGTGGCAAGGTAAATTGAAGAAAAATTGTATACAGGATCTTGAACGTCATATGCACGATAAACCTCTTTAAAACATTGGCTTGCTTACAACTGGGGCATTGCATTAAAAAAAATCATAGAAACATACAGCACAGAAACGAGTCCATATGGCTAACCTCAGCCATGCCAAACATGATGACCATCTACACTAATATTATTTGCCTACACTGCCATTCCCTCTATTCCTTTCCATTCCAAGCAATTATCCAAATCCTTCCTAAATGGTGTATTAGTATCTGCCTCCACCACCAACTCCGGCAGATTGTTCCAGAGATTCACCACCCTCTGTGTGAAAAACTTAACCCTCAGACTTCTTTTAAATGTCTCTTCTCTCACCTTAAACCTGTGCCCTCTAGTTTAAGGGTCTCCTGGAAAAACAATTCTGACCATCTCTCATCTATGGTCCTCATAATTTTGTAAACTTCTACAAGGTCACTTCTCAGCCTCTTACATAACATTGAGAATAAACCTAACCTATCCAATCTCTCCCTATAACTACAGCCCTCCATTCCAGGCAACATTCTGGTGAATCTCTTCTGCACTCGCTCTGTTGCTACCATGTCCTTCCTGTAGTGTGGTGACCAAAACTGTACACAACAAGTGCAGCCCAACCAATGTTTAGAACTACAACATGACATCCCAACTCTTTTACTCAATGCTTCTGCCTATGATGGCAAAATACTAAATGCCTTTTTAACTACCTTATCCAGCTCTATCTCCACTTTTAGGGAGCTATGGACTTGCACCCCAAGGTCTCTGCCATTTATGCTACATGTCCCAACAGAATTTGACCTCCCAAAGTACATTACCTCACAGTCATGTGGATTGAAATCTATCAGCCACAAATTGCCCAACTTTTCAACTGAGCTACACCTCGCTGCATCCTGAGACAATCCTCTTCATTATGTTTGTCCAGTTCTAAAGGAAAGATATCAAGGCTCTAAAGAGAGCAGATTTACCAAAGTGAATCCAGGAATGAAGGGACTCTTGTTTTGTGGATAGACTGGAGAAGCGAGGGTTGTTCTCCTAAGAACATGGGAGTCTGTGAGGAGATCCAAGAGATATTTAAAATCATTGATGGTATACACAGAGCAGATAGATAGAAATTGTTCTTAATGGCAGAGGTATCAAGCACTGGGGACATAGAATAAAAGTGATTGGCAAAGGAACGATAATGACATGATGTAATTTTTTTTGTTTGAAATAACTGCAGTGATTAAAGTCTGGAATGTGATGCCAGTGCAGTGGTGGAGACAGATTGAATTGTAGTATTCAAAAGGGAACACAGGACAGTACAACACAGGACAGGCCCTTCAGCCCATGATGTCATGCCGAACTGGATAATATCTGAAAGGAAAGAATATGCAAGTCTATGGAAAGAAGAGAGACAAGTGTGACTAGCTGAATTGCTCACATAATTTGGTACAGACTTGATAGGCTGAATAGCCTCCACCCATGTTACAACCCATTCTGTAATTGGCCTTTTGCTTGGCATACCATAAACTAAAAGCTAACTACTGTTGCCGATTCATGGCTATAATTATCTAAACTAATTGGACATGGTTAGACTAACAACTTGAAACAATAAAATTTTGGCTTATTTACATAATAAGATATTAAGATATTTATTAGTCACATATACATCAAAACACACAGAGAAATGCTTTTTTTGCATTACTGAGAATGTGCTGGGGCAGCTGCAAGTGTCGCCACTCTTCCGGCACCAGCATAGCATGCCCACAGCTCGTAACCTGTATGTCTTTGGTAATTAGCCGAGTAAGTCCCATATAACTA
>JARFYF010000066.1:3220604-3233107 GCA_030265395.1 Rhina ancylostomus
ACAGGGGAATGGACAGTCGACATTTCTAGTCGAGACCCTTCATCTGGACTGGAAAATGTGTTTGATTGAATCCTGTTTGGTCAGTACAGATTCGCCTGCTATTGCACCTCTCTGCTTCCATCAACATTATGGAAGCATGATTCAAAACGGAAAGTGGCATCATGTAGGGGGAAGGTGGAGGAGGTGAGGAGTGACTGCAAGTGACCCCAATGGTTATGCATCTGCCTAACTTGGCCAATGTTCATTTTGGTGAATCATTTGAGTTTAGGGAACTTTAAACCTTCTTGGCATGGTCCTGATGGACGAGAACACTTAACAGGATGGTAAAAAATTGCCTGCAATAGCCTGTTCATAAAAGTTGGCTAGAATTGATCAAAATAATTCAATCTTGTCAGGGTTCTAGAGTGTAATCAATCATTCTATAATTGACAGCAGTCCCGCAGAAGCCACTAAAACTGAAATATCTTCCTGCCAGCACATCTGGGAACAGTCCATGTTCCCTAGTGTTCCAGCTATGGTTCAGTGAATAGGATTTTCACCTGAGTCAGACAGCCCTGGGTTTAGGTCCACTCAAGGGATCTGAGCACACCATCTGTGTTAACGTTTCCCGTATTGTACTGAGCACATGTTGCCTTCTTTCAAGTGAGGTGTTAAAGACGTAGACTGAAAGGATCCCATACCAGTATTCTGAAGGAGGATAGGGGAGTTTGCCCTACTGCTCTTGGCAAAATGTAACCCTTTAAAAAAGGTCACTGTCACATCGCTGTATGACCTTGGTGTGCACAATTTGGCTGCTATGTTTTCTACAACAGTGACTCTATTTCAGGAGGCACTTCACTACCTGTCAGCTGGGCCCCCTGAAACTGCACAATAATTTCACATGTGCAGTGTTGTTGTGACAAGAGTAAAGTGAAATGTATTGTTGTCTGCTCATTGTTTTCCAAACCTCACTGGTTTGACTCTTTATTCGTTTGACCATCTCCAGCAAGGTGCCTGCCTCCAATGGTGACAACGTTACGACTGTTTGATATTCAATGGTATTACCATTCCAGGGCCAACTTTCAACATCTGGAGGTCACCACTAACCAGAAAGTTTTCAGGACTAACTACTAAATACTATGGCTACAAGAGCACAGGTGTTCTGTGGCAAATAACTCATCTCCTGACACCCTAAAGCATTTCCACCATTTATAGAAGCACGTCAGAAATGTGATGAACACTCTCCACTTGCTTGGATATGTGCAATCCAACAACATTGAAGAAGCTCAACATCACCCAGGACAAAGTAAGCTTGCTCGATTCACACTCCATCTCCCATCCCAAACATTACTCCCTCCAGCACTCCAGCACCAGTGCAGCAGGACAGCAGTGTGTGTCAGCTGCAAAATGCACTGCAATGGCTTACCCAGGCCACTCTGATAGCACCTCCCAAACCAGCCACCTCTACCACCTCAAGGATAAAGGTAGCAGACCCATGGGAATACCATTATGAGCATCAAATTTTTCATCATGAAAGTATAATGACATTTAAACTTGAATATTTATCACCACTTGGACATCACTTTATTTTTATTCCTTCATCATCAATGGACCAAAATGCTGGAATGCTGCCTAACAGCACAGTGTGAGCACCTTCTCTGTATATTCTTCAACAGTTCAGGAAGGTCTCCTACCACTTACTCGGGCAGTTAAGGGTGGGCAATGGATGACAACCTTTGTAGAAACGCACACATCTCATGAATGAACAATAAGCATTTTTTTTATGAAGAAAGAACCTTAGTGCACACCATCTGTGTGTAGGTTCTGCCCCCTAAGAAGCTCTGGGTAGTGTCACGGAACACGGAGAACCTGAGGGAGATTGCAGGCCTCAGACTCCAAAGCTCCACTAAACAGATGGGAAATTTGATGCTCGGTATCAGTAAACTCATAAGTGTGCATGATGCTGAATGATTGTCATGAAAACCCAAGTGGTTTAACAAATCTCCATCGAGAAAGGAAGCCTTACCCAGGTTAGCCCATATGTGATTCTAGGCCCACATTAGTGTGCCTGACCATTGACTTTTCTCTAGTGAGCCACTTAAATATATCTAGGGGAACTAGGTGATGGGCAACAAATGTCACCCTTGCCAACAATGCCCACATCCTGTGACTTAAAAAAAAACATCATTGGCCTCCAAGGTTTGTAACATCTTGGCAGGGTTGTCTTGGCTCATACTCAGTGTTTACTTTTCAGTCCTTGGAAATAACTTGTTTGTGGTGAATGTTATTAACTGTAGTTTAATCAACTTCTTGCCTCAGCTGGCAAATCAGCTGAATGTCGTGGCTGTTTTATCAAATAGAGACATAGAGTTAAACAGAACAGAAACAGGCCCTTTGGCCCAACTTATCCATGTCAACCAAGGTGTCTTCTTGAGCAAGTCCCATTTGCCTGCATTTGGCCCATATCATTTATCCCATTAAACAACTATCCCACTAATTTATTTCACTAACCCATGTACCTAACCAAATGTCTTTTAAACATCGTAATTATTCCCATTTCTACCACTCCCTATGGCAGCTCATTCCACATTCCCACCACCATCTAAGTGAAAAACCTGCCCCTCAGGTTTCCTTTAAAGCTTTCACCTCTCACCTTGTACCTGTGTCCTCTAGTTTTAGACTCCCCTACCCTGGGAAATAACACCAGAATGCCAAAAAACATGATTTTTGTGCCTCTTGGCCTTTGAACATTCCTTTCCTCAGACAGCCAAAGGCTATACACTGGAGGAGATGGTAAATTTAATCTCTGATGTCTGCCTTTGCCGAGGGTTGGCTCCTGTGATGTGGAAGGTGGTCCACATTTTCCATGGTCCCAAAGCGGATCTTGACTGCCGAGGGGGTGGTGGTATTGCAGGAGAGATATATAAGGATATTTGTCTTCTGAATGTTTAACGTAAGGCCTATGTTCTAACAAACTGGCAACTTGACCTGATCGTGGTAGAATCCAACCAAGTCAGTAAGGATGAGATCAGGTTTGGGTATCAAAATAATTATGCCTCAGTCTCAGGTTGTATGTGACGTGGCCCTGGTTGGATCAGGTCTTAAATTTACACTCAAGCAGATGTCTAAATCCTGTTGTACACTTCAATGAAGGAAGCAACGATGGTATGGAGTTCAGCCTCTAAGGGTGAACATACACAAACATCGGTAACATATTCTTACTCATTGAAACAGGCCAGAATGACCTTGATTCTGGAGTGATGTAGGTTAAGACTGAACAATTACTCTACATCTTGTAGATTAATGCCACGCCAATGGAGAGTTGGAGAACGTGGCTGTGTGTGAAGCACCACCCATGGTTGCTGGAGTGTGTGGGTGCCAGTGTGTCATTGTGTAAGGTGTGTAAGTGCTTGTGGTAAATGTGTGAAGTGTGCAAGTGGGTGCATTAGGTGACTGTGTGGTGTATCAGTGTGTGTGGTGTCTGAGGGCTTATATCAATGTGTTGGTGGTAAACAAGTCTGGGTGGTTTGTGAGTGGATGTGATGTGTGAACGTATGTGGTACCACATGGCATAGTATCATGACTCACATCAGCCAGGGCAGAGTTCCACCAGAAGGCACCACACCCTGGCTCTACTCTGGTGCTTTCATAACATCTTTGGCACAAAAGTAACTACTCCAGATGGGTTTAATCCCAGCAGTCCATGGTTGCCTTTATACTGTAAATCAGTGATGGCATTACTTCTGAATCAAAACCATCCTAATTCATAAAGTCACAAGAATATAGAAAGATAAGCTGTGATGTGGGAAACATTGCTGTCAACTTTTGCACAGCAACATTCCACTAAAAATACTGAGGTAACTGGCTTGGATCCGTTCTATGTTAATAGATGACTCAAAATTGGTCAAGATGCTGAGAGAAGTCACCTGCACTGCCTTGAACAATACCAAGAATCTTTTATATCCATCTGACCAGGCAAGCAGGACTTTGGTTTAAAGTCCCATCCAAAACTCCTGGCACTCTCTGGCAGGGTCCCAGCATTCACCTATCCTGGCTGATAGTAGAGCACTCCCCCGTGATGCCCTGCAGTGTCAGCCCAGATTGCAAGCTCAATCCTCTGGAGCACAAAGTCTTAGTCTTCTCACTGACGATTGTCACCCTCTGAGCCAGAAGTGGCATTTGGGGGCACCCTACCACCATTGCTGGGGTACAGTAAAGGTAAATTCACCAGCTGCTGAGAGTTGTGTTTGAATGGAGCTTGGTCAGAGTTAAGGTCCCTGTTGCATTGGTATGTTACTCCTACCTGGAATCCCTATGAAGTCAACATTCCACTGGAGACCAGGACACGTCTTTGTTCATGTACTGCATTCCTGCTTTATTAACCACATCCCCTTTGTTGGTTATTCACAAATATTTCCTTTACTTACCCTTTCAAGATCATTCAACTTCCAGTAAGCCAATAAAATTAAAATGTATCACAATCTCCTTGACCTTCTATCATTATTTTGACTTCATTTTGCAATGCAGGTTAGGATCAGTCAGTGGTTAAAATCCCATCAAGATTCAAGCCCCAGTGTTGTCATCCAGTGTCGGTTGAATTGAAAAGAAACCTCTTCTCTGAGCTTTACATTGTCTGGGCCAGCACTGCAGGGTTTCAACCCGAAACATCGACAATTCCTTTCCTCCCACAGATGCTGCTCAACCCTCTGAGTTCCTTCAGCAGGTTACTTGTTGCTCCAGATTCTAGCATCTGCAGTCTCTTGTGTCTCCAATGAGTCAACAAGCTCCCATTGCCAGGAATAGCCAGCTGATTGGTTTGATAGTGACAAGGATTGGCCAGAACACCAGGTACAACCCAACCACTCTTCTTTAGCCCTAACTCTTGGCGCTTTTGCAGTGGTTGTGAACAAGACTTCAAAGGGTCATGATGTAAGCAGTATCACTGCTACAGGCAACTTGGAGCTAATTTTGCCATTCATCATGATGAAGTGGAGGAGGAGGTCCAACTGCAGCCAGGGGCAGAGTACATGACCAATGCTGAAGCAATACTCAGTTCTGCAGCTGGAAGATGCCCTGGTCTGTTGTGGACAGCTGCACGGACAATTGCATGTGCATAAGGCACCACCTGCAGCATTACCTTCTGGAATAATGAAAACTGAGTGACTGGATTGTGGAGCACACTGGACATTCTCACCAGCACAGAAAAGTTTGATGTGGTTGCTTTGTATAGGCTTCCAAAGGGACTAGATGATACAAACATTGACACTAAGGAGGATGAAGTATTGGTAATAAAAAAAGTCAAGATAATAATGAGCCTAACATCTTTAGAAATGGAAAAAAATTGCCAGACCCAGATAAGAAGGCTCTTCTTCGAAGCAAGAGAGGAAATAACGCAGGTTCTGACTCACTTTTTCAGATATGGGGTGATTCCATTGTTTAAGAAGTGAGAAAGGGATATTCTGAGTAACTACCAGCCAGTCAGCCTGAGTCTGGTAGTCAATAATTGTTTAAAAAAAGGCTGAAAGACTGCATAAATCAGTATTTAGAAAGGCACTGTTAATCAAGAACAGTCAACACAGGTTTCTTAAAGAAAGAATTTGTCTAATTAAATTAATTGATGTTTTGTGGTGATAACAAGGAGGGTCGATGAGGGAAGACCAACTGATGTAGTTTAGTGAGGTTTTAGCAGTCTCATATTGCACAATAAAGCACTGCCCAGCTATTCAAGGCTGAGAACATTCATCTTAGAAGATTTTCACTGGATCCCTCATATCTTTATTTGTTCCCAGGTCCTCTGAATATTTGACATCTTTCCTGTTACCTTTGGCCTGGTCCTACAATGCCAAAAAGGGTGATCCTCCCCTGCCACAGGTCCACAAATGGAGCAGTGAGCATTGAGATGGGGCAGTGAGGCCGTGCTACAGTGCCATTGCTCCACTACTGCTCACTATGCATCTTCTCTGTACCCTTTAAAGATCTCTTTAAAAAGGAATCACATTTGAAAGCTGTAACTCCAGATAGTCTGGCTGTGCATTCTATTTCCTGATTCAAAAGGCAGTCCCAACAGCAAGTTGCCCAGCGTTGTCCTGGAGTCTCCAGGGATTTAATAATCTTTGGAACCTTACAGCTTCATTGATTTCTTTCCTAGGCTGTTCATTGCACTGGCCTTGGGATTGGTCTTTAATTCCTACAGACTCTGGGAAAATGCTGGATGGTTGGCAATATCTTTTTGTGGCACTTTGGTGCTATTTTATACTGATGACCACCCTTGCCCTTGTGCACCTCCTGTTCCTTTGGGTACATATGGAGCACAGTATCCAAATTCCACTGCAGTCCAATTCTGTGACAGAGCACCATGTGCATGGAAATTTAGTGATCAACAGTAAACCTTTGGTAACAAGGGTCACTCAGAAAATAATGATCTCACATGACGACTGCCCCAAATGCATTTAGATAAAGTCATAGAGCTTTGATCTTCGAATAACTGTGGCATTCCTCTTTTCCTCAGGGCATTATCTGTCAATCCCATTAATAAAGAATTTAAAGCTCACACATCTTAGCTCTTCCCAGTGCAGACAAAGCCCATCATTATTTCTCTCGGTATGCCACCCTCCCACTGAATGGAGAGCTGGTTGTTTGCTGCCCTGCTGAATGTTTAACAGTTGCTCTTCCTTATTGTGTTGTGGAAGTTTCTGCTATCCTCCATTAAGTGTAACAATTCTTCCTGTGATTTGTACCTTGTAAGAAAACAAAGAATCATACTGCTATTAGCTGCATGACTAAACTTAGATTACCCTCTTCAATCATACAAACACTGCATGCACATGAAGGATGTCTTGTATTCGACAGTGAATGGAGCCTATCCCTGTACCTTTAGCTCTGGCATGTTTATTATGAGTTGAATTGGAATTGTGACGTCTGGCTCGTTAGTGTAGTCCATTGGCACTATGTGAGGAGCCATCTCATGGTATCTGCCATGCAACCTGCAGAGAAATGAAAGACAGCCTTTGAGAATCTTGACAACACATGCACTCATTTCCAACTTGGAGTGTCTTAAGGCATTAGCCAGTCCATCTGTTGCTCAATTAATAATTAAGTCAGTGATCACTGATGCTGGTATACTTGGCAGCTACATCAATTTTATCTTTCTTATATGACTCAGTCTGAGAAATATTAGCAGAGACAAAAAGTACATCATTGGGTTTTAACAGTGTCCCTGCAATTACACAGGGTTGTAATGACTTTCACTACAGTTTTGTTCAGGTTCAAGAGATAAAATTCAAACAACCTTCCTTGCCTTCCTTGTTATACATGACATCTGTTGCCCTGGTCAGTGTGACTTGAATGCCTGGTGCTAAGTGGTCTGACCCACTTTCAACTGACCATGTCTGCACTCACATTCTTTCCATTAGATTTAAGAGAATATACAAGAGTGAACACTTGAAGCATGGCATCTGGGGTGCAGCTCACCACCTGAGCTCTGCCCAAACCGTAGCCCGACGATCATAATGAAGATGCGTCTTCCCATCATCTGCCCTCCTCTTACCTCCTCTTGACACTTCTTCAAGGCTTGCAAAATAATATCAAGCTATAGATGTGGTTAGATGAGACCTAAAGAACCAAGCACTGGTCTGGATTCCACATTACGAAAAGAGAATAAAGGCAGTAGAGAAGATTATATATCCTCTTTGGAGACTTGGATCCCAGTGCTGCACTGCATATTCCCAGATCTGGATGCATGCACTTCACTAGTCAGTTGGAGACATGGACCTATATGAACCACAAGACGGTGTTAGTCCTGGACCCAGATCCTCCACTAAATAATTTAGGATCAAGTCTCACATGCCACCAAATAGTTTAGATCTAGACCAAAGGCCAACTTTGGGCAGGCATAGAACTAGACCCTTATCCTCCATGGGATAGTCAAACTGTCACACATCTGGACTTATATCCATAACTGGTTAGTCTTGGACTTGGACCCATCTCCACAATGAACTCTTGGAGACCAGGTTGCATATCCACCACTGGATAGTAGAGGACTTGGACCAAAATTCCCCACAAGGCAGTCAGAGACCTGGACACAAATCCACTGGGCAATTGTAGTTTTGGACCCAAATCTTCCACTAAATAGTTGCAGACCTGGACACATCCACCAATGGAGAGATGTGGGACTGAACACATATATAAAGCTAGATGGTCAGAGAGCTGGAGCTCTTTACACCATAGGATGTCAGTGATATGGACCCACATTCAGCGCTAGGCAATCAAAAGCCTGAATCTTTATTTTTCACAGGGCTCTTCACTGGACAGCCAGAGACTTGCACTCATATACAACACTGGAATGTTGAAGACCTGGACACATATTCAACATTGGCTAGTTGTGGACCTGGAACTATATCCTCTACATCAGTTAGAGACATGGAATCATATTCATTATAATTTCTTCTGTCTCAATCTGTAGGGGACCCACATTAACTTTATCTCATCTTTTCCTTTTAACATATCTATAGAAATTTTTATAGCTTGTTTATTTGTTTCTTGGTTAATTATTCTCATATTCTATTTTTCCTTTCCTTATCAATGCTTGTGTCCTCCTCTGTTGAAATGTTTCTAATCCTCAAGCTTACTGCTTTTCTGGGAACAGAATCAATTAGACCTGGAAGAGTTTGTTTCCTTGGCTTCTCAATATAGTGTTCCAGAAAATTTTTTATGTACTCTGTGAATTTGTCCTGCACAGTTATACCTAATTTGGTTTGTTCTGTCTATATTTAGATTTAAGTCCCCAATGTTTATTTTATTACACTTGTTACATACACCTCCAATTTCCTGCTGTATATGATACCATATATAAGGCCTACTGTTTGGGAGCTTACAGACAACTCCCAACAATGTTGTTTTGTCTCTTACTGTTTCTTGGCTCCACCTAAACTGGTTCTACTTCTTGAAGTTCTGAGCTAAGATCCTTCCTCTCTACTGCTTTAATCCTCAAATGTCGATATCTTCAATATTGGGAATATCTTTTTCCACTTTGCATAGCTCTTCTGGAAGTTAAGTATATGGTAATATTTAGTTCCCAACCTTGGTCATTTCAGAGACAAATCCCTGTAAAAGATCATACTCATGTGTTTCTACTTGTGCCATTAGTTCACCCACCTTATTGCAAATATTGCCTGCATTCAATTAAAGATCTTCCAATTTTGCCTTTGTAATAATCTTCCCTGCTGTCTCTAATTTCAGGAATATTCTTACGTGTGTGTTCTGTCTCCCTTCCTGACAGACTCGGGTTATTACAGGGACACAAGAGACTCTGCAGATGTTGGAATCTGGAGCAACGCACACAAAATGCTGGAGGAACTCAGCAGGTCAGTCAGCAGGTCGAGGCCCAAAACATCAACCGTTTATTTCTCTCCATGGATGCTGCCTGACCCGCTGGATTCCTCCAGCATTTTTTGTGTTTATTATAGCCCATTTTGCTACCTTGCACTATTGCTTTGACCTTTCTCTTAAACTCATTAAATTTCCTCACACCAGAACCCAAACACCCCTTCTCCCTCTTGCTCCACTGCTTCAACTATTTATACTGGCTTTCTCCCCTCTATCGTTCAATCCAGGTGAAGGGTCTCGACCCAAAATTCTGAGAGTCTAATTCCCTCCATAGATGCTGCTTGACTCACTGAGTTACTCCAGCAGATTGTATGTTGCTCCAGATTCCAGCATCTACAGTCTCTTGTGTCTCCCTCAACAAACTATTTAGTTTAATTTTATCTGCAGCCCTAATTATTCAATTTGTTAATCCATTAGTCCTGACCAGATTCGTGAAGCCTGTCCCCACAGGATAGCTCCCTCTTTCCCCAGTGCTGGTACCAGTACCCACTAAATTAAACACCCATTTCTCCCACTCTGATCTTTGAGCCATTCATTCAACTCTTTAATCTTATTTACTCTTGTCAATTTATAAGTGGCCCTTGTAGTAGTCCATAGATTATTACCTTTGTAGTTCTGCTTTTTTAATTTAAATCCTATTTGCTAAAATGTTTTCAGTTTAACATTCAGTTAAAATGCTTTCCTTGTCCTGCACATCATTTGTTCTCACATGGATCAAAACTGGACCTTTCCCTTCCCACTCCAAGTTTCTTTCCAGCCCTTACTTGTCCTTAACCCTGGCACAAGACAGATAATACAGCCTACAGGATTCATGCTCGCAGCCACAGAGAACAGTATTATCCACTAATATTATCACTACATTCCTTTTCACTGCGCTAGTGTGAATGGCTGCCTGTACCATGGTGCTGTGGTCAGCTTGCTCATCCATTCTGCAGTCTCTGTTTTCTTCTATACATAATAAAAGATCTTCACACCTGTTGGACAAATAAAACAACTGAGGCCTCTGCAGTGTTATCTTCTGGATCTCCATACCAGTCCCACCCACTGCATATTGACTGATCAGTTCTTCAGTACATAATCTAAGGGGTGTGCCTGCCTCTTCAACAAAATTTCTGCCCCTCTCTGATGCACTGTAGTGTGTGAAACTCAGACTCCAGCTCATCAACTCTGTGCTTCAGTTCCTCAAGCTGCAGATACCTCCTGCAGAAGAGGTAGCCATGGATTACAATGGTTTCCACCAACTCTCATTCATTGCAGCTGCAACATATCAATCACCCTGCAACACTGGTCTTTAAATATCTGTGTAATTCAGTCATTGTTTACCTGCACTGCACTCTCTCTGTAGCTGCTACACTATGTTCTGCATTCTGTTTTCTTTTTACTACCTCGATGTACTTATGTATGGCATGATCTGCCTGGATGGCACGCAAACAAAAGTTTTTCACTGTATCTCGGTACATGTGACAATAATAATAAACCGAACCAAACTAGAGGTATTCAAATCAGTCATTGTCACCCAAATCTCACTGAAGGCCCTTCATGGCAGAAGTCCACACTCAGCAGACCCTGCATGCATATGACGCTATGCTAAAATCACACAGGGCTTCTGGCTGGGACCCTCAGATTTATTTTCCAATATAACAACACGAATTAACTACTTCTAGCTAACCTAAGAGACTAAAGGCTACTTCATATCATTACAATTATATTTGTAAGTTACCTTATATCACTGACTCGGACCTGTATTTTCCACTAGACAGGTTGACGTGGAAGAGACCAGACAACCAGAGGCAATTGTCTATATCTCGACTGGACATTTGGAGGCCCGAACCAAAACCTTCCACAGAACAGTGATAAATATGAACACTCATGGAATTGGACCCATATCATTTTTTATTTATGCATTTATTGGGATCAGGGCATCACTGGCAAACCCAGAATTCACTGCCCACCTTCTAGGACCACTGTAGTTTTTCAGGTGAATGTGCTCCTACAGTGGTGTTGGGTGGAGAATTGCAGGTTTTAGACTCCACAACTACAAAGGAAAGGCGGGATAGTGTGTGATTTAGAGGAGAACATGCAAGTTGTGTCGTCCTGATACACTGGGAGTCCTTCTTAGCAGAAGAGGTCACAGCTATGGAAGGTGCTGTTGGAGTAGTCTAGGCGAGTAACTGCAGTACATTGTGTCGATGGTACACACTGCAGTCCCTGTTGGCAGTGGTGAAGAGAATGAGTGTTTAGATTCAGTTGGGTAGTTTCCTTGGAACATGCCGAGGTTCATGAGTGTTCTTGGAACCACACTCACCCAGGTAGGTGAAGAGTATTCCGTCACACCCTTGACTTGTGCCTTGTAGATAGTGGAGCTTTGGGGATGTCAGGAGCTGAGCCACTCACCACCTGATACCCAGCCTCTGACTTGCTCTTGCAGCTTCAGTGTTTATGGAATTGTTCCACTTGAGTTTCAAAGGTGACTCCCAGAATGTTGATGTGGGTGGACATGGAGATGGGGATGCCTTTAAATGGCAAGGGTAGGTGATTGGACAATAGGTGATTGTCAATGCCTGGTACTTTGTGACATGATTGTTAAGTGCCACTTATCAGTCCATGCCTGAATATTGTCTAGGTCTTGCTGCATGCAGACATTGACTGCTTCATTTGCTGAAGTGTTTGGGAGTGGGATTGAATACTGCATAATATCAGTAAACATCCCCATTTCTCACCTTCTAAAGGAAGGAACATTATTGAAGCAGTTGAAGGTGGTTGGACCTGGTATATGTCACTCAGCAATTCCTGCAGAGGTGTCCTGGGGATTGAGTCCCAACAACCACAACCATCTTCCTTTGAGCAAGATATAACTCCAACCATCAGGGAGTTTTCCCCTTAATTTCCATTGACTTCAGTATTCCAAGGGGTCCCTGATTCTACACTCAGTCATGTGCTGCTTTGATGTCAAGGGCAATTTCTCTCACCTCACCTCTGGAATTCAGCCCTTGGTTCATGTTTGGACACAGTCTGCAATGAGCACTGAAGCTGAGTGGTTCTGGCCAAATCCAAATCGAACATGCTGAGCAAGGGTGAGTAAATGCACCGTGACTGCACCATCAAAGACACCTTCCATCATTTTGCTGACAATTGAGAGT
>JARFYF010000066.1:3584012-3599667 GCA_030265395.1 Rhina ancylostomus
CCTCTTCTGATCTCCAAGGCAAGATTCCTTCCAGTTACTGCCTGCATTTGTCCTGAGGAATTATCCTGACTCCAGTCGTGTATTGGTGTGCCGCATTTGGGTTCTCTGTGACTTTGCTCTGGATCAACATTGTAACAGGATCAAACAGGACTCAGGAAAGTTATAAGGTAGCCAGGACGGAGGGTAAGAATGGACTCAGGAGAGCTAGAAGGGAGCATAAAATGTTCTTGGCGAGTCGGATCAATGCAAAGCCCAAGGCGTTCTACACATATATAAAGAATAAGAGGAGGACTAGAGTGAGGGTAGGTCAGATCAGGGATATAAGGATAAACATCTACCTGGAGTAGGAAGAGGTAGGAGAGGTCCTTAATGAATACTTTGCTTCCTTATTCACCCGATAGACCTTGACGTTTGTGAGGATGGCGTGCGATAGACTGATATGAGGAAAGAGGATGTGCTGGTACTATTGACAAACATTAGGATAGATAAGTCACCGTGGCCGGACGGGATATCTCCAAGGTTATTACGGCAAGCTAGGGAAGAAATTGCTGTGTCTTTGGCAACGGGTACCCTGCTCTTTGTGATTTTTATAAATTACCTGGATGAGGATGTAGAAGGGTGAATTAGTAAGTTTGCCGATGATACACATGTCGGTGGTGTTGTGGATAGTGTATTGGGTTGCTGCAGATTACAACAGGATATGGATAGAATGCAAAGCTGGGCTGAGAGTTATCAGATAGAGTTCAACACGCTTACGTGCGAAGGGTTACACTTCAAGAGATGGAATTCGAAGGCAGAGTATGAGGTTAATGGCAGGACTCTTCGCAGTGTAGAGGAAAAGAGGGATCTTGGGATCCGTGTCCATAGATCCCTCTAGATTGCCACAGAGGTCCATAGGGTTGTTCAGAAGGCGTCTGGAGTGTTGGCCTTCATTAGTCGGGGTATCGGTTTCAAGAGCAGCGAGGTTATTTTGTAGCTCCATGGAACTCTGGTGAGACGACACGTGGAGTATTGTGTTCAGTTTTGGTCGCCTCATTATAGGTAAGATGTTGAAGCTTTAGAGAGGGTGTAGAGGAGATTTACCAGCATGTTGCCTGTATTGGACAGCAACGAAATGGGGCTTTTCTCTTTGGAGAGAAGGACGATGAGGGGTGATTTGATAGAGGTGCACAAGATGATAAGAGGCATTCATCGAGTGGACAGTCAGCGACATTTTCTTAGTGCAACAATGGCTAACATGAGGGGATATTATGTTAAGGTGATCTGAGGAACGTATGAGAGGGATGTTATGGGTAGGATACTTTATTTAAACAAAGAG
Organism: Rhina ancylostomus; assembly: GCA_030265395.1. Taxonomy (NCBI): domain Eukaryota; kingdom Metazoa; phylum Chordata; class Chondrichthyes; order Rhinopristiformes; family Rhinidae; genus Rhina; species Rhina ancylostomus. Next base: position 3,585,331 of record JARFYF010000066.1, read on the forward strand.
TGGTGGGTGCCGGGAACGCACTGCCGGTAGAGGTTGTGGGGGCTGATACAATAGGGAAATTTAAGAGACTCTTAGAAAGACACATGAATGATATAAAAATAGGGGGCTACGTGGGAGGGAATGCTAAGATAGATCTTAGAGCAGGATGAGGTATCGGCATAACGTTGTGGACAGAAGGACCTGTACGGTGCTGTAGTGTTCTATGTTCTCTGTTAACATGCGGTTGGGAATGGGCAAGTTGAAGTTGAAATGGAGACAGGGTAGGGCGAAGCTGCAGTGGGGACCGTACAGGGTGAAGGTGCATTTGGGACAGGGCATCATGAATGTGCAGTGGGGACAGGGCAGTGGGTACTAGTCAGTGTTAAGGTGCCGTGGTACCGGGCAGGGTAGAGATGCCGTGTGAACTGGGTAGTTTGAAGGTGAAGTGGGGACTGGGAAAGATGTAGGTGTTATGGTTTCATGGCAGAATTATCCTGCAGGTGACACTGAAGCTGAATGTGAATGATATTTCCTTCCCTCCTGTCTTCCTGAAAGTTCTTCCCCTGATATTGCAGCCTCTGCCAAGGGAAATGTCAGATTAACTCTGTATCTAGGCTAACGTTTATTTTCTACTTCTTCATTAAGACTCCCCTCCCATTTTGTTCCACCGAAAACATATCCACTTACTCCAATCATTTCTCATCCCTCCCACTTTCCACGCAGAAGAACAGGTGAGTAAATATCCACTGCTGTCCCTGCAGTCAAACCGTATCGTTACTGTATTTGGAGACGAAATCTACGCTCTCAGGAAACTGTTCCAACTCTTCCTCCTGCAGGTCCTCTGGTTTAGAAGTCACATCAGGAATCACTGGTTTAATTTCATCAATCTCTGCTATCTCACTCACCACAAACACTTCATTCTCCAAATACTAATCAACTATCATTCTATGAATAACTGTTTTTTTCATAGACCGCTTTACTCCTCCAAGGTTTAGCCTAGTAGCATTTTTTAGCAAATCATCCTTTTTCGCCACCTCCTATACCTCTCGGGTTGTTGACTTTAAAAAATGCATTGCTGCTAGTTTCCACACGCACAGGCCAATTGAAAAGAATTTATCAGACCGACACGATCAGTCGTCCACTAGGACCCCAAACTGATCAAACTCACAACACCAGTACCAGTCTTGAGCTCGAATTCTGACCACTCTCGTCAATCTTGGGAACGATCCCAGACGAATCTCGTTAACCTTGCGAACTCTCCCGGACGACTCTAGTTAATTTTGGGTTGGATCCCGGACGAGCCCCCAATTTGTTACAAACCAGCAACAAAAGAAACACGCCCAGTTATGTATTAGTGTTAAAAACTACTTTATTAATAACTACTTATGATAATAAGGAAAATAAAAGTAAAAATGTTGAAGTGTTAGAAGTAAGAATGTTAAACCCTAAACATTAACCCCAAAAACTAAACTCGTCTTGTGTCTGTGGCAAATTCCCAAACTCCAAGTCCAGAAATGGTTCTTAAAGTTCAGTTCAGCAAACCATAAGGTGCAACATGAGTAAAGGCTTATTCAGCATCCACTGTTGTCTGAAGACGTAGAACTATGGAGAAAATTGAGAGTAATTACGAAATCCAAATGTTACACGATGGAACCCAAACGACAACTCAGTGTTTCCTCGGTAGTGACTTTCTCACCCCGAAAAGCATCCGAATCGTGGCCGTCCACACAAATATCTGTTTCCTTATACAGGCCAACAAGAAAGTGAACTCGACTGCTTTGTTCTGACGTGTGTGCCACACCCAAAAGTATCCGAGACGTGGCCATCCACACCAAATACCCGTTTTCCTCTACCGGTTAACGACAAAGTGGACTCCACCGGATGACTCCCAAAATCCATACTTGGATTGTAGTGACAGTCACATTTACTGTTTTTATTCATCAACAGAGAAACTATCAGATTGGTGTCTCTCTGCTCTCTCGCTCTCTCTCTTTTCTCGCTCTCTCTTCTGACTGACTTCTTCAACAACGTCATGACATCCTTTACCTACTGTTGACGTAAGCACGCCCCCCACATACACACACAGCATTATCTTAAAGGGACATTCACCAATAGTGAACTGATCTGTGACAGAAGTATCAGGGAGGGCTAAAGATACGTCGACGCTGCGTTCCACGAAGCAATCACACGCATTCGGTTTACTGCTTCAAATTCGGTCTGTGGTTAGGGACAAGAGGGTGTGACTCCGAGTGAGGTAGGTAAGGGTAATCTAGGAGTTAGTGTTGAAGGATCCTCAGCCCTTGAGCATGTACAACAGGTCTGAGATTCTTGCTCCCCGCGTTGATGAAAGTGCGGGATTTAGGAAGGATAAGCAACCAACTGGAGCACCGTGGTTCAGTTCGCGACATCTCGCCTGACGTTTAGAAGAATTTCGAGTGGGAGGGGAAAGAGGCAGTTGTTCTGGTCCATGTGAGTATCAACGACGGAGAGAAACAAGGCAACAGGTTTTCTGAAGTAATTTGAGCAGCTAGGACTAAATTAGAAAGCAGAACCAAATGAGTAATAATGTCATGACTTCTACCTACTTTGGTGTGATATCAAATGCTCTTACAGATTTCTAAAAATGTATTGGAGCATCCTGAATGGTTGTCTCACAGCCTGGGATGGAGCCTCCAACATCCGGGATTGCAAAAGGCTGCAAACGGTTATAGACTCAGCCAGCTCCATCAGAGACACAATCCTGCCCAGCACTGAGAAAATCTTCAAGAGGCGGTGCGTCAAGAAGGCGGCATCTATCATTGAGGAGCCTCGGACTCCAAGACACTCCCTCCTCTCGTTACTATCATCATGGAGGACGTACAGGAGTCTGATTCACGAACAGCTTCTTCCCCTCTGCCATAAGATTTATGAACGATTCGTGAACCAATGACTACCAGCACATTATTCCATTTTCACACTGCTATTTTTATAATTCATGATTAGTTTTTGTCTTTGCATTCACTGCAGCCGGGACACAACAAATTTCAGTTCATATGTCAGTGACAATAAATCTGATTCTGAGCCACGTGGAAATTGCCACAGGGTTAATCTGAGTAGAAATTTAAATGTGTGGCTCAAAGTTTGGTGTTGGGGAGGTGGGTTTGAAGTCCTGGAACATTAGCACCAGTATTGGGGAAGGAGGGAGCTGTTCGGATAGGACTGGCTCCACTTGAACCATGTTGGGAACAGGATACTGGCAAATTTCATAACTAGAGCTGTGGATAGGGCTTTAAAATAAATAGTAGCGGGTGGCTTCAACAGATTGGAAAAGTATGGATAAAGTAAAACGGAAGAAGAGCACAGGACGGATTGCTGATGTCTCCAGAATTTAAAAAGGGGAAAATTTAGAAAGGTTAAACTATTTAACTTCAAGCAACATGGAGATAAATGTGAAAAATATGGTTGGTGAATAACGGACTGAGGGTATAATATTTGAATGTACACAGTGTACGAAAAAGGTAGATGAGCTCATAGCGCAGTTATAAATTGGCAAGTGCGACTTTGTGGCAACACAGAGTCGTGGTGAAAGAAGATCAAACCTGGGAGTTCAACATCCATGGATACACATCCAATCGAAAAGACAGGTAGGTCGGCAGAAGGGTGACTGTTGGAATAAAATGAAATCAAATCATCCCTGAGAATTGACATAGGATCAGAAGATCTGGAATCTTGTGTGGAGAGTACAAGAACTGGAAGTGTAAAAAGATCCGGAGGCAATTACATCCAGGCCTCCGAATGCGAGCCAGGATGTGGCGTACATATTGAAACAGGTGATAGAAAAGGCATGTAAAAAAGCAATGTTACAATGGTCTTGGGGAACTTAATTATGCAGGTAGAAGAAGAAAATCAGGTTGGCACTGAATCCCAAGAGAATGAATTTCTGGAGTGCCTGCAGTATGGCTTATTTAAATTACCTTCTGGTGGACCCTACTCGGGAAAAGAAAATTTTGGATTTGGTGTTATGCAATGAACCAAATTTGATTCGGGAGCTGAAGACGGATGGACTCTTAGGACCCAGTGATCACATTGTGATAGAATTCACCCTACTGTTTGAGAAGGAGCAGCTAAAATCGGATGCATCTGTAACGCTAACCACAGACGCATGAAGGAGGAACTGGCCAAAGCTGACCAGAAGGGGGACCCCAGCAGGGACCAGGGTAGAGCAGCATTGACAGGAGTTTCTGGGAGTAATTCGGAAGATGCAGGTTCAATTCATCCCAAAGAAGATAAACATTCCAAAGGGAGTATGAGGCAACAGTGGCTGACATGGGAAGTCAAAGAGCGCATAAGAGCAAAAGGGAGGGGAAATAATATTGTAAAAGTTAGGTGGAGGCTGGAGGATTGAGAATCTTTCAAAAAAACAGAAGGCAACTAAAAAAAGAGCAAAAGGGGGAGAAAAGATGAAATATGAAAGTAAGCTGGCCAATGATGTAAACTACACCAAGATATTTTGTTCCTACATATAAGCTGTAAAGTACAGTTAAGAATAGAGATCAGACCGCTGGAAAAATAATGGAGGAGTCGTAGTGAGAATGAACATACGGCAGTCGACTGAATAGGTATTTTGCGTCAGTCCTCGCTGTGGAAGTCAACAGCAACATGCGAAAGATTCAAGACAGTCAGGGGGCAGATGTGAGTGTAGTTACTATTACTGAGGAGAAGGCGCTTGGGAAGCTGAAAGACTGAAAGTGGACCGGATGGACTGCACCCGGAATTTCTTAAAGGGGCAGTTGAAGAGATTGTGGCGGCACTACGGGTGATGTTTCAAGAGTCACAAGGATCAGTAATGGTTCCAGAGGACTGCATAAAGTCATTTAAAATAACTGTTTAAGAAGGGAGACAGGCAAAAGACAGGAAACTTTTGAGCTGTTACTCTGACTTAAGTGTTTCATCAGATTTTACAGTACACTATGATGTTTGATGTTCCGGTGACTTGGAAGCACGTGATAAAATAAGCCGACGTCAGAATTGGTCCCTTGAGGGTAGATCTTGTCTGACAAATCTTCTGGTATTTTTGGAGGAAGTAACAAGCAGGATACACAAATGAGAGTCAGTGGATGTTACTTACTTGGATTTTCAGAAGGCCTTTGACATGAGGCTGCTAAACCACATAGGAGACATGCTGTTCCAGGGAAGATGCGGGTATGGATAGGGAAGCATTTAAAAACCAACAGAAGGCAACTGAAAAAAAGACAATAAGGGGAGAAAAGATTGGCTGACAGGAAGAAGGTAAAGAATCGGAACAAAAGGGGACTTTTCTGACAGGTGACTCGTGATATCCAGCAGGGGCCGGTGCTGTTTTCGCTATTTTTTCTCGTGACTTATCAACGATCTGAAAGGCGGAATTGATGGCATTGTGGCCAAATTTGCGGATGATACAAAATCGTGGAGGGCCAGGAAGTGTTGAGTATGCAGGGAGACTGCAGAAGGACTTGCACAGGTTGGGGGAACGGGCATTGAAGTGGCAGACGGGAAGTGTATAGTTTTGCACTTTGATAGAAGGAATAAGCGCGAAGACAATTTACTAAATGGGGACCCAATTCAGAAATCTGAGATGCAAAGGGATTTGGAAGTCCTGGTGCTGAAGTCCATGAAGGGTAACTTGCAGGTTGAGTCGGTAGTAAAAGGGAAAATAAAATCTGAGCAGTCTTCTCTAGAGGACGGGGAATATGAAAAGGATTTAATGCTGAGGTTTTATAAGGCGTTGCTCAGACCACATCTGGTGTATTGTGAGCTATTTTAGGCTCCACATCGAAGGAAAAGTTTTCTGTCATTGGAGAAGGTGCAAGGAAGGTTTATGGGAATGATCCCGGAGATGAAAGAATTAACGTGAAGAGCGTCTAAGATCTCCCGGCTTGTACTCAATGGAGATTAGAAGGATTGGGGCGTGATCTGATTGAAAGCTATTCAGGTCTTTCAATATTCGATAGAGCGAACGGCGAGAGATAAGATTTGTACCAGAGGGCACAACCTCAGAATATAAGGACGAGCCTTTAGAACACAGATGAGGAGAAATTTCTGAAGCGAAGAGTGTGGTGAATTTGTGGAGTTCATTGCCATTGACGGCTGTGGAGGCCAAGTCATCGGGTATATTTGAAGTGGAGTTAACCAGGTTTTTGATCAATAACGGTGTCAAAGGTTACGGTGAGAAGGCAGGGAAATGGGGTTCAGAGGGAAAGATAAATCAGCCATTATCGAATGTCTAAACAGATGGCCAAATGGCCTAATTCTTGTCCGATTTCTTGTGATATTATCGCAGAATTAAATCGTACGTCATGCTCCCTCCCGACTCTCTCCACTTGGCGAAATGTGGAGTTACGGTTTGCCACTGAGCACTCTGAAACTATCGGGTATTTCGTGGTGACATATTTCACTCACGGTCTGCCTAATCCAGTCTGGAGGTCACTCTGCCGTTGGTTCCCCTCTTGTCACTTCAGCTTTAAGTCACGCAGATGGACACTCTGTAAATCAAGGGAAGAGTCAAGAGTTGCCAAGTCAGGACCTGCCCAGTCAGGATCCGCTCCTTTTTCCATCCTATCAGTCGTTTCTTATTGTCCCCTTCTGTATTGCTCCCTATGATTCCAGTGTTTTCACTTTCCAACATGATTTGTCCCAGTTATTTCCTGTCGTTCCACCTCTACATCAGTTTAGATTGATATGTTTGTTGATGAGACAAGCATTGTTGGACTCGAACACAGCGAAGTGATCTGCTGCCTTTTCTCAACTCTGTCCCCACCTCGGAGCGGTCCATCTCTCTCCGTGCATATCCCTCTCATTCCTTCTGTGTGCATCTCCAGTCTCTCTCTCCCACTGTTTCTCTGTGCCCCCATCTCCAACCCGTTCTCTCTCTCTCCCCGTCTGCTGTTCGGCTTCTCTTTTCCCGAAACTACGCATGTTCCACATATTTTCCCTTGATTTTGCCCTCGTTCCAATTTCCCGAGTCTGTTGCAGAGGTGCGAAGAACTAAATCATCCAGAATGTCCAGCTCTTGGAGTGTAATTCACCGCGGGCGGGGTGGGGTTGTGTTGCGGCTTCTTGTTCCCACTGGGTGGTGTAGCACCCCTCGCCCACAGCTCGGATTTCTGTAACTCACGAAGGCTTCACACACACTCAGGGGTTCATTTACAGCTCTCACTTCTGTCAATGTTATTGAACGACGGTCACAATTACTGAAGTGCTTCCGGGCCCGGAGCTGACTTTGTTTCTCTGTAAAACTCTGGCAGGTGTCATTGCAAACATATCGATTTCTGAATTACTTATTTCGTTCGATAAGTGGTTCTGTCACATCCGCCAATTCCATCTACCGGGACATCGTGTTTGAGGAATTTACGGCTGCAATAACTTCCAAATCAACAAGAAAATGGGCTCGACTCTTTTCTTTACTCTCCTTCTGAAAGCGCAATCGATTACCGAGAAACAAAGAAAAGCAACGTCTTGAAATGCGAATTAAATGTATAATTACTGGGAAAGCTCGGCAGGTGAGACAGCATCGGTGGGAAGGGTTATTGATGCATCTGTGATCACCGCTAGATCACCGCCCCTCACCACAATGAGGAAAAAAAGTATCTGATTTATTTGCCTTCGGGGATTGGGTCTTCTGCATTGATCATTTGATGCTGAAAATATCGCAGAACCGATATGAATGATGCTGATGCTTTCCGAAGGAAGTTATGACTCTTTGTGCTACAGTTGCTGTTCCGTCCAGTTGATGTCCCCATCCTCCATCAGACCGCAGTTACAAATATCCAGTGATTTTTCATCCGGATTCGCACTGAGTTGAGCATCAACACGATATATATTTCATAAGCTAACAATGATCCCTGCGGAACTCCACTGATCACCCGCAGCCATCCTGAAAAAGGAACCCTTTACCGCCTTCTATGACTTCTGTCAGTCAGCCAATCTTCGATCTATGCTCGTACCCTCCTCCAACACCATGGGCTCGAATCTCGTTTAGCGGCCTTGCATGCGTCACCTTGTCAAAGACTTTCTGAAAATCGAGGTAAATAACTTCCACTGGCTCTTCTTTGTCTAACCTGCTTGTTACCTCCTTACGGAAGTACATTTGATTTGTCCGGAAAAATCTCCCCTGAAAGAAACCGTGTTGAGTTCGCCTTGTTTTACCATGTTCTTCGAAATTTCATCCTCCTAGGCTTTGCTGTGGCACATTGCAACAGAGAAACAAGGGGTTAAATAATCAGCAAAAGGACGGAGAAAGGGCGAGAAATACCAAGGACATAGAGGGGGGTAGAAAAGAGTCTACCTTTCTATACAGAGTCGGCGAAAAGAGGGAGAGGAAGGGCGTGAAGGGGAGGGCAATAGAGTGATTGAGGGAGAACGAGCAGGGGAGATAGGCGGTGAGAAAGGATATAGAGACGTGATTAAAGGGGAGATCTGGACAAAGGTTCTGATGAGCGAGAGAGGGAAAGCACGGGAGAGAGTGGGAATCAGATAGTGAAGGAAATAGACAGGCAGGCAGGGAGACCGAGAGTGGGAGAAAAAAGATGGAGAATGAATGGGAATATGAGAGAGGCAATGGTGTAAATGGGAAGTGGGGGGGGGAGTGAAGAGGGGAGAGAGGCGCGAGAAACAAGAACAGGTCTGGGAGAAAGAGACAAAAACAAAGTCAGACGAGACAAATCGACGAGCAGAAAGACGGGAAAGGCAGTTAGAATCAAGGAGAAACATGGAGGAAACAGGGAAGAGAGGCGAGTTTGAGAGTGTCAGAGATACCGGGTTGAGAGACTGGGAGACAGGGTGAAGGAAACCAAGATAAAGAGACAGAATGAGAGAGGGAGGAGCGTAACTGGGTTAGGAGAAGGGAGGGGAGCAAGTGGAGGAGAGAGGGGTGTGGGAGAATAGAGAACAGATATGGAGGAAAGTGGGGACAATTAGATGTTGAATGATGGGAGAGGAAATATGGTAGCGAGAGGGACAGAGCGATAGAGAATGAGAATATTAATGGGAGGGTTAAGTGAGAGAAACAGGAATGGAAAGAGTGTGCGGAAGGGCAATATAGAAGAGTGAATAGCAGAAAGAAAAAAATAAAGTGAGAAAAAGGGACGAAAAGAGGGAGAAAGTGACAACAGAAAGGCAGAAAGAGACAGACAGAAGCAGAGGTGGACTGGGTTAAAGAGAGATCATGAAGAGGAGTGAGTGGAAGGGGGATGATGCAAAGGAAGATCGAGGCGGAAGAAGGGAGGAAGGTCAGAAACAGCAGACAGAAATTCGAGGGAAAGATAGATGGAGAGGTATAGAATAACGGAGGCAGGGAAGAAGAGAGAATGAAAAACAAAGTTGTGGAACGATAGTGAGTGGGATAGAGGTGAATGAATAAGAACTGAGAGAGAGAGAGGAGGAAATTGACGGAGAAACAGTGAGAAAGAACATGAAGAATGAGAGTGGGAGTGTTGTGAGCGAGAGTGCGTAAGACAGAAGAGAGATACTGAGGACGCAACGATGGAGAGAGAGCCGGTCAATGGTAGTGGGGGAGTGTGAAGGACTGTGATAATTGCAGAGAAAGTGAGGCAGGAAAGCTGGTATCGAGTGGAAGCTGACCGCGCGAGATAGAAAGTTGAGGGAGAGTGAGAGAAAAAGTGGAGGAGAGGGCATAATGTTTCAAAGTGGGAGAGAAAATTAGAACTAAAGGTGGATGTGGATTGAGTGGGAGATGGACGGTAAGAACGACGTAGGGAATGCGAGAGGTAAGTGGGAGAGCACGCCATCAATACCGATGCAGAGAGAAGTGGGGACGTAAAAGATGAGACAGACAGCAAGAAAATAAAGGAAGATAGTTAGAATCGTGCTACAAAATAAAGAGGTCGTCGGAGAGGGTAAGTTTGAAAGCCTTCCTCGCCGTGCACAATGCCTCCAATCTTAGTGTCATCAGGAAACTTGCTGGTCCAATTTACCACATTCGCGTCCAGGTTATTGATATAGGTTATTGATATGGAACAATGGTTCCAACAGAGATTCCTGAGGCACACCACGAGACACAGGCCTCGTCCGGTAAACAATCGTCTATACCACTCTGTCTTCTCCTAGACAGAAAATTTCGAATCCAGTTTACAACCTCTCCATGGATATCTAGTGTCTGAACTTTCTGAACTAACCTCTCATGTGGGACCTTGTCAAAGGCCTTACTGAAGTCCATGTAGACCACATGAACAGCCTTTCCGTCATCTACTTTCTTGGTAACCTCCTCGATAAACTCCAAAAGATTCATTAAACACGATCTACCAAGCACAAAGCCATGCTGATGATCCTCAAACATCCCTCATCGATCTTAATACCTGTATATCCGATATCTCAGAACAGCTTCCAGTAATTTACCTACCACTGATGCCAGGCTCACCGACCTGAGATTAACTGATTTACTTTTAGAGCGTTTTTTAAAAAACAGATAAAACACTCCAGTCCACCGGCCCCTCACCCATTGCGTAGGATATTTTAAATATATCTACCAGGGCCTCTGAATCTCGACATTAATTACTATCAAGGTCAGAAGAAATATGTCAGTCCCGGGGGATTTAGCTACGTTTATCCGCTGTAAGGCAGCAAGCACCTCCTCCTCTAATCACAATATTCCATGACGCTGCTGCTCGTTTGTTGTCCTTCCATATCCAATACGTGTCATGGTTCTGAGTTCTGGCCCTCAATTTGGCTCCTTGAATGCCTTGTTGTCCAGCACATGGATTCCATACTGGACTGATTGTATAATGGCATTCGCCTGAGCCCCATTCGGGGCCGACCATAAGTACCTGTGTTTCTCTGGCACTAGCTGCCAGAGTATTGTTCGACCTTCGAGTATACTTTAGCTCCTAGTTGCTTAGAGTGGTTTACTACAGATCAGTCCTGTGTTGTCTATTCCTGTATGACGATCCAGTTCTTGTTGGGATTCCTCTTATCATCTCCGAGGCAAGATTCCTTCCAGTTGCTGCTTGTGTTTGTCCTGAGGAAATATCCTGACTCCAGTCTTGTATCGGTGTGCCGCATTTGGATTCTCTGACTTTGCTCAACATTGTGACAGGTTTGGTGACAGGAGACAGAGGGTGGTGGATGGGTGTCCTCCTGACTGGAGGTCTGTAGCGGGTGGTGTGCTGCAGGGGACGGCACTGCGGTCTTTGTCGTTTGTCATATATAACTGCCTTGGAGAATGGAGGGGGTCTGATTACTAACTGCAGATGACATGAAAAATGTGATAAATAGTGAAGAAGGTTGTCCAAGGGCACAGGTCAGCTGGAAAGTTGGATGGAGTGGTGGCACAGGGAATGTAATCCAGACAAGTGTGAGGTAATGTGCCTTGGGAAGCCAAATTCTTGTAGGGAATATAGAGTAAATGGCAGCGACCTTTGGAGTGTTGATTTACAGAGAGACCTAGGGGTGCATGTCCATGGCTCGTGAAGGTGGTGACATAGGTGGATGGGATGGAGAAGAAGGCATTTGGTGTCCATAAGTTGATTGAGTTGGGATGTCATGTTGTGGCTGTACAAAACATTGGTTAGATTGCATTTGGAATATTGTTCAGTTGCCGCACTACAGGATGTGGTAGCAGTAGAGAGAGTGCAGGAGAGATTCACCAGAATGTTGCCTGGAATGGAGGGCTGGGGTTATAAGGAGAGGTTGGCTAGGTTTATTCTCACTAGAATGTAGGAGGCTGAGGGGTGACCTTGCATATTTTTACAAAATGATGAGGGGCATAAATGTAATAGTCAACCATCTTCCCAGGGTGGGAGAATCCAGACCAGGGGGCATAGGTGAGTGGGAAGTAATTGAAAGGAAATCTGAGGGGTGAGTTTTTCCACATGGAGGTGAATATGTGGAATGAGCGGCCAGAGGGGAGATAATTACAACACTTAAGAGACAGGCGCTTGGATAGGATGGGCGCTGAGGGAAACGGCTGTAATGCGGGCAAAGTGGATGAGTGTAGGTAGGCATGACGGTCAGTGTAGGCAAGGTGGGCGGAGGGGCCTGTCTCTGTGCTGTATGATTCTAATGAGGGGCTGGTGGAAGGGGATTCTATTGTAGCTTCCAAAAGGGCATTGGATATCGTTTGAAAAGGAAACTTCTGTGATGGGCTGAATGGCCACTTTCTGTGACTCAGATGAATGGCCCAGAATTAAGCAATGATCCCATACCAAAGACACTCACTATGTTTTAAAAATAAATCCCTTATCTCAGCCCTAGCTGTGTGAGCAAACTGGAGGGTGAGGGGTTGAGGCAAACCGTGTGGTCTCAATGTCTATTTGTACGAGAGGTCTGAAGGTCCACTGTTGCAGAGCTTCAGGTTATTTTTACTGTCTGTGACTAACTTAGACTGAGAACATCAAAGGAGACACTTCTGTTTATCATGCAGTGAGCACTCACAACCTGAAACGTGGACAATGTTGCAATCGTTAACTGAATTGCTGAGGGTTTGCTCAAAGACCAAAGAGGTTGGCAGAAACTAAAGCTTAAGGTCTGAGTGAAAGCAAATGTGAGATGTGATGAATGGTGTTAACCATCATGTCCCCACTGCCACCTACGTACACTCACTGAGACAATAACACATTTTCCAACCATCAGGAATTCCGTCACCCGACCATGAAGAGTCTGCACCGAGACAAATTTATATGGAACCTTTCAAACACTCATCTTCTGGAAAGGTACCTGCATGAAATGGAGGAGGGCGAAACACTTGTGATTATAAAGCAAGTTATTCAACAGTTCAAGGAAAAGATTCGTCCCAACATGCACAAGTTCAGCAAAGGTAACTTAATCTTTCTTAAAGCTGGACAAGTTCGAGTGTTCCATTGTTGAACCGGCCTGTCCTAAGGTTTTGCTCCACACAAGCTGCCCCATCTGATCCCTTTGTTCTGTTCACTTACCAAACCAACTGCCTGTTTAAGAGTTAGGACTGGAGGTATTTCTGGTGGGTGTGGGCTGCAGCCTCTGTGAGATTAGATCATACAGCCCAGCAGAAAATGTTGCCTTGCTAAGTTCTCATTGCTTGTAGAATAAAACATGCATCCTGTGTTGTGGTGATAACTCATCGAGCTGCTTGAAGAAAGGTGTGATTTGAGAGGATCAAGAGATGTTAATACAATGATTTGGTTGCAAGAATCCTTTGTGTTGGTGATCTACAGAGCCATGTTCAACATGGTATTATTTGTGTGTGGTGTTGGAAGTATTAGGTGTAATGTGTTGGTGTGTTTATATAAAAAGTTTACAGCATACAATGGTAGTTATGAGTAAAATAGACTTAACTTTCGTTAGATGAGCTACTGAAATAAATAGCCAGAGAGTTGCAAGATTAAGCAGGATATGATCGGGAAAGCAGGACAGGTGACGTGTTGCAGCCTCAGGAGGTGGGAATGCATGGAGGCAGAGAAAGTCCAAGCAACCTCAGCAGACGTCCGCACCAGGAGGAACTTAAGCTGTGTTGTAGAGCCGGAGTCTGAGCTGCAGGTGCTATGGAGTGTTGGGAGACAGGAGATGGTCACATGCCTCGGGTTAGGTAGTGGCCTGCATTTGGACAGAGGTCAGGGAGAGAAGGGTGTGATTGACAGGTGATGCAGGAACCTCACCTTTCACCTGTGCACCAGGTGTACTGCACCTGCTGCTTGTACACAGAAAGCAAAGGCTGCAGGGAAGGTGGCCAGTCTGTGATACTGGAGCCCATTCAAGTGAGGGGAAGGAAAAGGAAAGTGGTCACAATGGAGGAGAGTAGAGCTTGAGACATATGTACTGTTCTGGTTCTCTAAGGCCGTGTGAAATGTCTGGTGCCAAAGTTAGGGACAGAGATGAGGAGAAGCAGTTGGAGTGGGAAGGGGAGGATCCAGTTATTGTGGCTCACACAGGAAGCACGCACCTTGTTCGAGATGGGAATGAGGTTCTGCTGAAAGGGTTTAAGGAGGCAGAGTTGATGATAAAATGGGAAACTTTAAGGATAATAATTTCCAGAACCATACCTGAGCCATTGGCAAAGGGGTTGAAAGGTTCCGTTAATAACATGATTCAAGGACTGCTGTCGGAGAATGGGGTCACAGTCTGTGGGATACTGGCACCAATGTTGGGGAAATGAGACTATTCTAATTATCAGAGTCAGATTTATTATCACTGACTTGTGTGACGTGAAATTTGTTTTGCGGCAGCAGTTAAGGGCAAAGCCAAAAAATTGCCATAAATTACAAGAATAAATAAATAGTGCAAAAAAAGGAATAATGAGATAGTGTTCCTGGGTTCATGGACCGTTCAGAAATCTGATGGTGGAGGAGAAGGAGCTTTTTCTGAATAATTGAGTGTGGGTCTTCAGGCTCCTGGACCTCCTCCCCGCTGTGA
>JARFYF010000066.1:3664057-3679149 GCA_030265395.1 Rhina ancylostomus
GCGACGGGGGGACGAATCCGCCAGAGGGGAGCGATACCTAAAATTGGAAAACTCAGTGTTCTTCTAGTTTGCATTGGGCCTCACCCTGGCAGTGGAGAAGGCTAAGGATGGCAGGCCAGTGTGGGAATGCGAAAAGGAATCGAAATGTCATGCAACTGGGAACATAGGCTGGCCATTGCAGATCGTGTGTAGGTGCTTTTGCGAAATGGTCTGCTCGTGGTCTTGCCAATGTAGAGGAGGGCATGTGCAGACTGGGTGACCATTCTATTTCCTCAGTTGCCCTGGTTTCAAAGTTGACTGGTTTTCTTCCATCTCCTGCACTTCTGCCCTCTTCTCCCACACAGAACATGGATATGTTTCTTTTATTCTCACCTTTTATCCTACCAGCTTCCACATCCAATGGATTATCTGCTATAATTTCTGATACCCTTAACATGATGTCATAACTAGATGCATCTTCCCATTCTTTCTCCTTTCAGCATTCTGAAGGCACCTTCCTCTCCTGTATGTTCTGGTAAATTTGCACCTCCACCAATATCTCCTTCCCTCTCACTGTACCTTCTCCTGCAACTCCAGGAAATGCAGCAATTTAATCTGTCCTTTCTTAATCTGCTCTGTCCTTTCATCTTCTCCCTTTGTTGTCCAGAAGAAACAGCAATTTAACTGTACTTCTTCCAATATCGTATACTGCATTTAATGCATGAGATATCATTTCCTTTACGTTAAGTCTGTCAAACACAGGCTGGATGACCATTTTGCATTTCACCTCTGTTCATTTCCCAGGGTGATCCTGAGTTCCCAGTTGCTTGTCACCATTTTTTCCTTGAAATCAGTCTCATTCTGTTCAGAGAACATTTATAAAGTCATGATCTGGTCAAGCAGAGTCAGGTTGGCTTCATGAAGGGGAAATCATGCCTGACAAACTTATTTGAGGTCTTTTAGGAAATACGGACAGAGGGGAACAAGTGTAGTATATTTGAATAACCTATTCAATGATATTGGATGGTCAAAGTAGCAATAAGTTTGAAGAGTGTGTCATACTTTCCAATACATTAGTAACGTTCCAACCCTCTGTCAAAAAGAACAGAGTTGAGGTCTATTGGCCATGACCACTGCCTCTCTCCATACCTTCTTAACACCGGATCCTCGATGGAACAGTACACATGGTCTGCAGGATAAGTGCTCTCTCTTCCTCCACCAGTCCCTTCTGCTGGAACTCTTGTCACTGAGTGTGCTACATGCTCATTACCTTCCTGTTTCCTCCCAGGATCCAGATGGTACAGGGCACCTAGACCTAAAGACGGGAGGACGATGTATCTTTAGCTTCAGTTTACAAAGAGATCGATTCAGAAAAGTGGGCAGAAATTTTAGTCACTTACACTCAGTCTCCACTGTCAGTGAGACAGCATCAGCCCTAGAGTTAAAGAAATGGAGCTTGTGAATGTTTCATTAAAATGAGCAAAACCAGTCACAAACTGCATAAAGCCTGAATGAATCCAATTCCTACCTTGGTTCTAGTGCCAGGAATCCATCACAATACATGCAATAAGATAGGAGAGATATATTTTGAAATCTTTTTAAGTGATTAGGCACTTAAAACAATTCTATATAACTCAAGCAAAAATGTTAAAGCTCTTGCTCACCTTTGGTCTCATTTGATTTCCAACCTCCTTTCCTCTTGACTTTGCAAATAACTCCGACAATGCAAATCAGCACAACCACAAAAATTGGAACTGGAGGTGGTACAGTTGTCCTTCCTGCAGAAGAAATTCAACTTCAGGTTTAGCTGCAAGGTATATGGGTTGCTGACTACACTGCAGGTTGGACTCTGGAATGGAACAGCACTGAAGGGCATTGAACCAATTTATAACAGATACAACTGCTCACCCTGCAATTTCACAGATTGAATCATTTATTCACTCTTTAGATTGTGGGACGTACCTTCAGTACCTTGACTTGCTGTTTGATTTGATGAGTTTGAGCTGTGTGATGAGTTGTCAGTTTGTTCCTCCTGGTTATGGCAGTTGTATACCCTAGTTTGTCTTAATTGCTGGACACATTCAGCGCAGGCACAACCCTCAGTAACGTCTCCTGACATTGCCTGCACACAGCAGCATTGTGACATATCAGCATCAGCAGAGCACAGACACTTGTTAATCTGTTCAAATATGATGCAAATCTGAGTGAAGTCTTGTGCTGTTTCATTCTCAGACTCGGAAGATCTAACGTGCTGTCCTGTCAACGAGGTTTTAGAAGAAAATTGAAATGAATCAGAAATGACAGGGAAAGAAGATTTATTAATATACTAATCTCCAGCGTGTCCAAGTGTTCTCCATCCTCTCCGACCCAGCCATAATGTCTGTTACCTGGTCAAACACAATCATCCCCTTTGGAATTCAAACTGGCAGCTTCCCACTTCTCACTTGTTCTGATCTATTCAATTTCATGCTAATGACTGTAAGATTTTCCCACTAACTGGTTTTAAAGTTACTTAGTTATACCTCGCCTTCCACTAGTCCATGTGAAAATATCCCAGCTACCTTCCTATGCCCTCCTAATATATTCCCAAATCTCCGCCTACCTCTCTGAAAGCTTCGGTTATTATTTCCCAAAACCATGATACCTGCCCAGCCAAAAACCTGTCTGGAATCTTCCTGCACTGCACCCGAAACCTTCTTGAAATCCCCTCCCCTCTACACCTCTGATAGCTCTCTGGACATTTCCCCTGTGGAGATCCTATTCTTGATTACCACTATAGAGACACAAATTGCTTTCCCCACGTTAGCTGGAAGCAGGATGAGGCAGCACCATGAATCACTTTCACAGGAATGCTGAGCCATCCAATTAAGTATGTTTTTTTTCCTAAGAAAGAGACGTCACTTCATTTGAATTATATTCCTGATTTGTGGACTTCTGCTTCAGGTCCCTGTTCGATCCATTCTAAAAATAGAAAGCCCGGAGCACTTCCGAGCACCAGTGAATCTGTGGCATTGTTTTGCCATGTTGTCAGTGTGGAGAGCGAATCTTCCTGGGAGTGGGTAACATTGGGCAGAAGGATTATTCTTTTGGAAGGGCAGTAAAGGAGGTGAGGTGGAATTGTTGATTAAAGAAATACTGAGGAGGGATGTCAGCTCGGAACATGAATGGGGAAAGCTCAGAAGAAAGGATAGATCAGATCTCTTTATTAGTCACATGTACATGGAAACACACAGTGAAATGCATCTTTTGCAGAAATTGCAGAAATACCAAATGTTACTGGGAGTTAAATACAGACCCTCAAAGTGTGTCTGTGATGTCATTAAACGGGACAGTAGAGATGCGTGAAATAAGGTTACAACTGTAATTATAGGATCAGATTAGGGACCATACTATGAAGTTCTGGAGTGTCTACAAGACAGTTTTCTGGTTCAATATGTCAAGGAACTAACTAGAGGGCAGCCCATCCCAGCCTGAGCACTGTGTATTGAGTAGAGATTAATTAGCAATCTTGTTTCTCGTGGGCCCGTGGGGAACATAGGAAGTCAGGGAGAGCGGTTGCTGTGGAGGGACTGCAGCCAGGGTTCACCAGACTCACTCCTGGGAATGGCAGGAGGGACAGATGAAGAGAGCTTGGGTTCAGAGGTTCATTTATACAACATGGAAACAGGCCTTAAGCTAGTCCCACTTCCCTGTGTTTGGTGCACATCACTCTAAACCTTTCCCATCCATGTACCGTCCAAATGTTGGAATTGTACCCACTTCTACCACTGCCTGTGGCAGCTCGTTCTACGCACCCACTGCCCTATGTGTGGAAAAGCTTGCCCCTCCGATCCCCTGTAAAGGCCGGGGTTTAGAAGATTGAGAGAGGACTGCACTGAAACTTATAAAATGGCAATGAGACTGGACAGACGAGATGCTGGAGAGAAGTTCTCAATGCTGAGGACATTGAGGACCAGGGGTCACCGGGTAAGGACATGGAGGAAGCCATTTATGTCTGAGATAAGGGGAGAGAGGATGGTGAACTTTGTCCAGACACAAATTCAAATGGACTAAATCCTAATGACTCCTGGATTGATTCTCTCATGTCAAACAAAGGATGGAACCCAAATGACAGGAGGTTAGAGGATGGTGAACCTATGGAAGTTATCAAATATATTGAAGGAGGAGTTAGATATTGTTCTTATGGCTAAAGAGATCAAGGGATATGGGGAGAAAGCAGGAACAGACACTGAATGAGGATGATCAGACATGGCTCAAACAATGAACAACCTCTTGCTCCAAGGTTCGATGCATCTCTGCTTATTAGCATTCCTTACAGAACAGACGGAGTTGTGGCCACAAACTAGAGAACAATTAAAGAAAAAATGAACAATTGGTTCGGTGACTACAGGGCTTCAGGGCGGGGAAAAGAATGAGCTCAAATTTCGGCAGGAGTTCCCTTCACAGCTCCCTCCGAAACTCTGGCAGGAGGCTGTTGGGACTGAGGGCTCCTGGGTGCTGGGAGATTGGCCTCTGACCAATCGCACTGCCAACCACCACATCTACAAGGGGAGTCCCAAGGGAAAGGGAACAGGAGGTGGCTGCTCTTGTCCGAGAGTCACGGAGAGGGACAGCATGGAAACAGGTCCCTTGACCCACTGAGTTCGCACCAATCACCAACCACCCAATTTACATTAAGAGAGACACAGGAGACTGCAGATGCTGGAACCTGGAGCAAAAAACAAGCTGCTGGAGGAGCTCAGTGGTTCGGGCAGCATCTGTGGAGGAATGGGCAGTTGACACTTTGGGTTGAGTCCCTGCATCAGTCCATCTCCCTCCACAGATGCTGAGTTCCCCCAGCAGCTTGTTTTTTGCTCAACTTTACACTGATCTCATATTTTTATTCTCCCCACATTCTCATCAATTTCTCCCCAGATTCTACCACTTACCTACACTCTATAGGGGCAATTTGCAGTGGCTAATTGACCTACCAACCCTTGAGAACACCACACAGACAACACCTGAGGTCAGGATCGAACCCTGGTCTCTGGTGCAGTGATGCAGTGGCTCTACCAGCTGTGCCACTACATCCTTAGCTGAGGTACCAGTGGTTGCACTGTTGAATCTCAATGGACATGTGAGCTCAGAGGGTTCCAAGTCATCAGCCCCAGCTGGGATTTCTGCCCTGTACCACCTACCACAGTGGGGATCATCTCTGTGAATTCCCCACCAGCATATGCCCCAACATGGCCCCGTGCAGGAAGATCCGCTGCCAACTTCTAAATGACGTAACTAATGTTCCTACTCCACTATGGCAAGTAACAGGGACAAAGCAACTAACCGAACACCCATTACTGGAGGAAGTCAACACTCAACTAAAAGCAGTGGCTGTTACAACAGGGCATCATAAGTCATAGCACATGGTACACATAGTACTTTCATATCAACCATACTGCATCCCCTTAACAAAGGTAAGGCAATTTGTCTGCTACCAATTACATCAGCAGTTAACTATGTACCAGAATGAAGTGAAACTATTGAATATTTACTTAAGGCATATTACTTTTCAACCAAATATAAAGTTATTTATTTCTTAGTAGGACTCCTCATCTTTGAGCTTCAGCCTTCTTGTGTCCTGACTTCGCCGCACACTGAACCTTTTCTCCTCCCTGCCGTCCCTGTTGGTTAGAAAGTCATCGCCTTCCTTCTGCGGTTTGTATACAGGGCTCGGGTTTTGGCCGTGACCATTTCCCACCTTGTTCCAGTGAGCTGATGCCAACGGGCCAGTGTGACAATATAGACTATATGGAAAAGAAAGACTCATCTTCTGTATTCTGTTACTAGATAACTAGGGATTGTGGGAGAAATGTCAAGATGATTGAAAACGTGCTTCTGGGTAACTAATGCTTTAACTAAAGGCTAAGGGCTATCCATAAATGGTAATGTCTTTCGATATGGTGTGGGTTTACGTCTTGTCCGCCATGCAGGATGTGGCAATCTAATTATACCTCGTTCCTCAAGAGCGAGGGGCTCAGACTGTGGCCGTTTACTTCTGCTATTTGTACTTGGATGCTTGAAATCACGTATGTAACGGGGATAAAAAGGGTGCCGTGAGCTATGTTCAGTGGGCTTTCGGTGAGTGATCCATGATTAGCCTTTGTTTGCAAATAAAGGCTTAACTTCTTGAAGAATTTTCTGCATCTCCTGATCATTCTCGAATCTCGGTATTCCATGACAAATCTGGCGTAGTCGACGGGATCGGAAAGAGACCCGTAAGAAAAGAGTGACAAATCAAGGGCACTTCCCAGTCCCTTAGGGACCCCCACAAAACTAGCAGAATAAAGGATGGCCACCCAGAAAAAAAGAAGGTAAGCATTTTCGCTGATAATTCGGACTAAGAATTCTGCTGGATGTGGGAGGTCTCCGGGACTCAGAAGTGTTGAACCATTGTTGAAGGGTCTCTCCGATCCAAAGAATCTGGCAAGAATTGTACTTAAAGGAAACTTAGAGGACTGGTCAAGAAAACTGCACAGTGGGGTAAGTAAAGATAGAAAATGATTAGAGTAAGATTCCACATGGTGTTTCCCCTTGGAGAGGCAGGGTGGTGTCTCCCCTTGGAGAGGCAGGATGGTGCGAGTAGTCCGCTGTGGATACCACCTCACTGGACACAAGGGTCTGCACGGATAGGGTGGTGTAAGTCCTTGAGGTACAAAGGAAAGTTCTGTGGATACCACCTCGCTGGACGGGCAGAACAAAAGAGGGAAGAATATTCTGATAAATTGGATAAAACTAAAATACAAACGCTGGCAAATTGGGTAGCAAAATTCTAAGGTTACACACAGCAATAATATAAGAAACATAGTAACACTAATAAGTAATTTGATAAGTGAGTTGTGTAATTCTGAGAAAAACTTTGTGAAGACAACATGACGGGAAAAGGGACAGCAGTTGAAATATTGAGCAAAAAATTTCCAGACTCTAAGAGTGATATCACAAAAATTTTGGAAAAGTGTGGAAAAAGAAACAAAAATCTACTAACAAAACGGCCAAGAGAGGGAACTTTCTGTGTGATGAAATGGAGGGAGTAATGAAAAATTACAAACCGAAAGGCAAGTCTGAAAAAGAAACCAGAAGAGAGAGCAGGAGGCAGAGATACTAAAACTTTTTAGGACAGAAGGAGAAAAGTTGAGGAAAACATATCAGGCACCAGTAGTGGCTACAGAGGGCGCCCAGAAACCAGAGAGACAGCTCGCCGTAAAGAAGAGGAGGAAAAGTCGACCCTCTATCCAGACCTGCAAGAGGCAGTAAACACCCCCCCCCCCCCCATTCAGACAAAGGGAACCCGAAAGAGTGCCCACTAGTGAACGGAACGTTTGAGGTAGAAGGGGAAGTAGAGAAGTGAGAGAGAAAAGAAACCTCGGTAGGATCAGTGTGGGAGGAATTAGAAATAAAAGGATCAGTGGCGCAGGGAGAGTTAGACTATGAATCGGTAGGCCAGAACTCGGGGGGAGGAGGAAAGATGCCAATATTACTGAGAGGAGGAGGACAGTCGCAGTACGTTCCTTCGGGGACTCAGGACCTGGAAGGGCTGAAAGATGCACTGCCCAACATACATGAAGGAGCAGGAAAATGGATTAGAGCCTTTGAGGACAAGACCACAGGATGATTATTGGCAATGGGTGACTTAAAGGCACTGCTGGTGAAGGTGGTGGGAACCTCAAAGCTGAGAGAACTGATGGTGAATGTGGTGGGCAATCCAAAGGTTGATGGTATCGGCTTTGACCATGTGAGGCAGAGGGTATGGCAAGCCCTCAGACACCGATACCCACCTAAAATGGACCCTAAAGCTCTGAAGGAGGAACCGCTGGGAGATACTGAAAACCCAGCAGCTTATCTAGAAAACCAATTGAAAAAGTGGAGACTGGAAGCAGAGCAAGAGGTGGAGGGCAATTAGCAGATGACCACGATGTTTCGGACTGGAGGCAATGCCCGCCCAAGTCAAGTCCAGACTTGAGGAGGTGGTAGGACTGACATCAATGTCCCACCAAGAATTTAGGGACCACGTAATCCATGCAGTCGAAAAATATCAAAAAGACAGACAAAGGCTGATTGAGCAGCAGGAGGAGGTGCAAAGAAAGCTGACACCGATGCAGCTTGAGGAACTCAAGAAAGACATGCAGAGAGGCTAGAAGATGTTGCCAATAACAACTGAACAGATTGCGACCGCTGAAATGAACAACCTATGGAGGAGCCTGTTATACTGCCAGACAACGGCCAGAATGCCCCATGCCAATAATAAATGTCTTTGGGGGAGCGTTTCCACAAATGCCATTTCAGGGCCAAAACAAATTGAGGCAACAGCCCAGATGGGACTGGAGCTCCCCAGGAGGAGGGCAGAGAGGTAATGGGCAGAGAGGGCCAGTGGAAAGACAGGTAGAAATGGGGACAAGAGAATTGTGTTGGGGATGTGATCGGTCAGGGCACATCCAGAGAGATTGTCCTTATAAACCTTGACCTGCCATGTTCCAACAGCAACGAGGAGGAGGGAGCCCTGGTGGGCGCTGGCCTGCTACATTGCGGCAGAAATCAACGTGCAGAGAGCAACAGTTTAATCGGGAAGCAGCCCCAGCAGGTCCAACTGGACCTTGTGGACCCCTATGGAAGGTGCTAGGGGTGCCCAGAGAACCCGGGTGGGAAGGGACAGTACCCAATGATGACCCGGGAGGCAGAAGAGGAACCTATTGTTCAGGTCATTTTAGAAGGGCAACTAACACCAATGATGATAGATACTGGAGCTGCGTACACTTGTGTACAACCACAATACGCCTTCCACCTTCCCATGTCAGGAAAATTTATTAAAACTATAGGGTTCTCGGGAAAAGCACAGTTAACACGATTTACAGCTCCAGTAAGTTTAAAGATGGGGAACAATGAAACAGTCTTGCCGATTCTAGTGTCCAAAGGAACCACAATCACTCTGCTAGGCAGAGGTGCATTGCTAAAACTGGGATTGAAATTGGAATGCACCCCAGGTGGGTTAAGTGTGGGAAAAATAAGCACTCAACTGGTGGTGCAGGAAGCTAATGTGTATTGGATAGGAGACATAGAAGATCAAGTCTGGGAAACTTGGAGAAAATGGAAAGGGGGCGCTTTGGCAATACTACCTAGGGCCAAGCCGCCCAAGACTGAGTTGCATTGTGCAGTGACTTTTGATGAGACTCAGTGCAAAGAGATATAGAGTCAATGGTGCAATAAAGCAAATACCCAGCAGCATTTAAAAGGTGAGGCAATAGTAACAGGGAAACAGGGAGCAGCTTTACAAATGAAACAAAATGCATTTCTGGGGTAAGTGGTACAGGGTGCCAGGAGCTGCACCCACGTAACATTGTTAGTAAATGAGGGATACCAGTCCAAAGACTTGGGGCCCGTGGTGAAGCAAGCGGGAACAATTATTGATTGGCAGACAGTGACACCGAGGGTTTGGAAGTCTGGGAACAATGACTATATCAAGATAGTAGTAGATATAGAAATGGTAGGAAATCCCAAGGAGATTGAAGTAACCCCTCAACGACATGTGATATTGCTTGTAGAAAAAGAGGGTCAACAGAAGGATAAAATATTGGAGGCACTGCCAGCCATTTTATGGTCACATGATACAGATGTAGGAAGGGTAAGATCAGCAAGCCCAGTAGAAATAAAATTAAATCAGGGAGCGATTCCACCTAAAAGGCCACAATATCCCTTGAAACCAGAAGAGACTGGTACATGATCTGCGTGGAGTGAATGAGGTAGTGGAGGATTGGCCAGCTGAAGTCCCAAACCCGCAAACACTATTGACTAATGTACCACCAGAGGCAGTTTGTTTTTCAGTAATTGATTTGTGTTCGGCTTTTTTCAGCATTCCCCTGACGAAGCGATGTCAGTATTTGTTTGCTTTCACTTATAGAGGTAACCAGGAAGCTGCAGGGATTTAAGCTTTCACTGCGTATTTTTAACCCAGTATTGAAGGCAGGTCTAGAGGGTACACCATTGGAAAGTACACTGATACAGTATGTAGATGATTTGTTGGTTTGCTCTGAAAGTGAGGAACAATGCGAGCGAGACACCTTGGCTCTATTGGAAAGATTGGCATATAGGGGACATAAAGTATCCAGAAAGAAGCGGCAATATTGTAAGCGGCAGGTAGAATACTTGGGTATATTAATATCTAAGGGAGCAAAGTCGATATCGCCGCATCAAATTGTGGCGATAACTAAGGCTCCTAAACCTCAGATGGTCAGACAGATGATGACGTTTTTGGGAATGGCAGGATACAGTTCAGACTGGATTGGAGAATCTGCTGAAATTGTGGCACCATTGAGGAAAATGATGAAGGAAGCTGGACACACAGACCTGAAGAGCGTTTTACAGTGGAATGAAGCAGGATCTGCAGTCAGCCCCAGCGCTAGCCTTGCCCAAATATGAGAGGGTCTTTCACCTCTATGTGTCTAACAGACAGGACAGCTATGCGGCAGCAGTGCTGTCACAGGAAACGGGCATAGGAAGAGCAAAGCAGCCAATAGCCTACTACAGTGTGAGGCTGCAATGAAGTCCCTGCTGTCTGGGACTGACAGCAATGCACAACACTTATGAGAAGGCATCATCTGTGACCATGGGTCATCCAGCAATTCTGTACACACATCATAAGATGAGCAGAGTTATCGGATTAGGGAAAGTTTGTGCTGACGCCAGCCCTGATAGTTGCGTTCAGATGTTATTAGCATTCCCAGACGTAACTATACAGAGGTGTACCGCAAGTAACATAGCTGGGCTATGAAGGAGCGCCCCATGACTGTGTGAGGGAAACGATGATGTTTGCCAAATTAAGAGCAGACTTACAGTCAGAACCGTTGGATGATGCAGACAAAAAGATGTTGTTTGTGGATGGCTCCTGCTACAGGAACCACGATGGGAACCACGCAGGGTTTTCAGTGGTACAACAGGATCAGTCTCAGTTTAAAACAGTTAGGCTGGAAGCTTGTCCGCAACCCTGTTCAGCCCAATGAGCGGAGATTAAGGCTTTGACAGCAGCACGCGAGATGGAGGGTGAGAAAGTTGATATCTATACGGACTCAGCGGATGCTCACGGAGTATGTCAGTTGCTTGGAGCAGTGTGGGAACAAAGAGGTTCCAAGAAAAGCAGTGGAGACCCTCTACAGCATTGTCAGCAGATTTTAGATTTGATAACAGCAATGATGGAACCCAGAGCGTTGGCTATTATAAAGTGCCAGGCACATAAGAAGGGAAATGACATGGTGACAGAGGGAAATCAAGCTGCAGATGAAGCAGCCAGGAAAGCCTCTAGATATCGTTTGGCTGTTATGGCACCTCAGGTAAGTCTGAACCCAGAGCCCGAAGTGGAGGACATAATTGAAATACAAGGTAAGGCAACTCTAGCAGAACAAACCATGTGGCGACAAAGAGGAGCCGAGTGGCACCAGGAAGGCCTGTGGAGCACGGACGACGGTTTGTTGGGGGCACCCAGCCCTTTACTAACTACCGTCATTTCAGAAGCACACGGCTGGACCATTGTGCAAGGGGGGAGGTGATGAGAAAAATAAAAGAGGACAGTTTCTGGTCACCCTACTTAAAAGCTTTGGTGGCTTACATCTTGTCGCAATGTGAGGTGTGCGCACAAAACAATATTAGAAAAGGAATGTAGGACACATCCCCGTACCTGAAGGACCATTCAAACATTTAGTAATTGATCATGTGGAGATGATAATGGCAGTAAAGCGGAAAGAGGTCAGACAGAATGCGGGGTTTGGACATCAGTCCTTTGATTGGCTGGAGAGTAAATTAGGTGGTTGGGGGGTCTGGCTAACTGAAATTGCAATGGTTGTGGGTATTGGGCTGCTTATTTTTGCGCTTGTGTTGTGTTGCTTACTTCCACTGTCTAAGTCCCTTCTAATGTGAGTCACAGCAAAACAGTTTCCAATGCTTCTGGCACTGGCTGAGTCAAGCCCTCCAGAGAAGGAAACTGCAACAACAAACTTCCACGATGTGAGTCGAGGCAACGTGTCAAATGATTATGACAGCGCTGCAGAAAACACCTATGCTAATGTTGAAAGTAGTCTGAGGGCCTCGGGGTCTTTTGCCCCGTCTCTGCTACGGAGGGACGGGTTTTTGGCCCTCTGGCCCAGGGAATAGAGGGCGAATTCAGGGGGCCCGCGCATGAAAAAGTGTGTAACACCTGGATTTCGGGATGATTGGCCTTAGTCTCTAGGTGTCATGCCCTTTGAATTCTCTGTCTATGTGAGACCATTAGGTCTCAAAGGGGGAATATAGAACATATGGAAAAGAAAGACTCATCTTCTGTATTCTGTTACTAGATTACTAAGGATTGTGGGAGAAATGTTAAGAATGATTGAAAATGTGCTTCTGGGTAACTAATGCTTTAACTAAAGGCTAAGGGCTATCCATAAATGGTAATGTCTTTCAATATAATGGCGGCTTACATCTTGTCTGCCATGCAGGATGCGGCAATCTAATTATACCTCGTTCCTCAAGAGCGAGGGGCTCAGACTGTGGCCGTTTCCTTCTGCTATTTGTACTTGGATGCTTGAAGTCGTATATGTAACGGGGATAGAAAGGGTGCCATGAGCTATGTTCAGTGGGCTTTCGGTGAGTGATCTATGATTAGCTCACTGACTGTCACAGCTTTTGCTTATGAATAAAGGTTTAACTTCTTGAAGAATTTTCTGCATCTCCTGGTCATTCTCAAATCTTGGTATTCCACGGCAACGTCGCTCAAGGGGTCCTCAGAAGTCTCAAACCGTCTCCACAGCGCAATGCAGTCCTCCCCCAGTCTGAGCTCGATTTAGTTCGGGGAGTAACCCAGCTTTCCCGAGGCTCATGCAGTCTTACCCACCTCAGCAATGGGAATCAGCACCTATGCCGACAGTCTCACCTTCCACCTTACCTCTGACACGGCATGGTCCCGATGCTTGGATGAGCCAACTGCCTTGTGTCCAAGTGAATTAGGGACTTCCCCGATCTGCTTGCTGTCGAGGATTGCTGTAACTTCCATAGTTCTGACACTTCTCAACCTCAAGCTGATAATGAGCCGTTCTCTCCCGAGACCATCTCACCAGGGTCACCTTATCTGGCCTGGTTGTTGCCTTGATGAGTCCCACAAACACTTCAGTAATGGTTACCTCCTTCCCTTGTATTTCATTGCCCTCAGCAAGGTAAACCGTCCCTCCCTAACAGCGTTGTGGGTGCACCCACTCCTTAAAGACTGCAGCGGTTCAAGAAGGGGCAGCTAGGGACAGGCAATTAGATGCTGGCTCAGCCTGCGGAGCCCACATCCCTTGAATGAATAAAACAAACTGGCTGTCACGCAAACAGTCAACACTGGAAGCTCATGCCTTCTGAAATGATTAACAGTCCCGAACTTCACACTACACTTTTCCATGGTCACCATAACCCTTGGCCCAAATCGGTTGATTTTTTTGAAGCCATTGGCCCTATTTCTCACTTCCTTCTGGGAAGGTCATGTTGCTTCACTCACCTTTGACCCTGGGTGTCCTACAGCTCGCCCAATGGGCTGTCGTCAAACTCCACCTACACTTCCTGTACCGCGATAAACGCACTGACCCTCATGGAGAGATATCTTTACCAAACTCTCATTCCAAATGGTTTTGTCCCCTATCTTTTCAGTTGGTGAAACAGAAACTGCTGATCTCACGTTCACCAGGGCCATTCTTGTAGAGCCGGTGACTCTGGCCCAGCAGTGCTGGTGGGATTTAGACCTCAAGGTACCTCCCTGAGCCACCCAGCCCAGTGGTTTGTGGGCAGGGAACAAGTGCACCCAAGAGCAGCTTCTGTCCTCCTTGCCCAACGCCGACATCCCCCCCGGACACACAGCCCCGAGACCATGCAATCTATGCCCAGGGTCACTGAGACGTGCCTCCAATCAGAGGGAGAGGGAGGCTGCTGCTGACAATGTTGGGTTGTGAGTACCAGGGAGAGCCAGCTTCTGTATGGAAGACTCAGAGGGGAAGTGAAACTAAAATAGGAGAAGCAAAAGATGTCAATGGGATCCAAAAATATTCTACATGCACATGGATAGAACATAGAACAGTGCAGCACAGGAACAGGCCCTTCAGCCCACAATGTCTGTGCCAAACACGATGCCAAATTAAAGTAAATCCCTTCTACCTGCAACATGATCCATATCCCTCCATTCTCTGTGTATTCATGTGTCTATCTAAAAGTCCCTTAAACCCCTCTATTGTATCTGCCTCCACCACCGCCCCTGGCAGCCCGTTCCAGACACCCACCACTCTCTGTGTAAAAAGGAGTTGCCCCGTACATATCCTTTAAGCTTTCCCGCTCTCACCTTAAATGCATGTCCTCTAGTATTTGACATTTTGACCCTGGGAAAAAGAAGCTGACTGTCTACTCTATCTCTGCCACTCGTAATCTTATAAACTTCTATCATGTCTCCCCTCAGCCTCTGATGTTCCAGAGAAAACAACCCAGTTTGTCCAACCTTCTCTTTGTAGCTAATACCCTCTAAACCAGGCAGCATCCTGATAAACCTCTTCTGCACCGTCTTCAAAGCCTCCACATCCTTCATGTAATGGGGCGACCAGAACTGCACACAATACTTCACATGCAACCTAACCAAAGTTTTACACAACTGCAACAGGACTTCTTGACTCTTATACTCAATGCCCCAACTAATGAAGGCGAGCGTGCCCTACTCCTTCTTTACCACCCTATCTACATGCATTGCCACTTTCAGGGAGTTATCCAAGAGCCCTCTGTACACCAATGCCATTAAGGGTCCTGCTATTAACAGTATACTTTCCCCTTACATTCGACCTTCCAACGTCCAACACCTCACAGTTGTCTGGATTAAACTCCTTTTGCCATTTCAACAACTACATCTGTAACTGATCTACATCCTGCTGTATCCTCTAACAACCTTCTTCACCAACCACAACTCCACCAACTATTGTGTCTGCAAACCTACTACTGTCATGGTTCTGAGTTCTGGTCCTCAGTTGGCTCCATTAGTGCCTTGTTGTCCAGCACATGGATTCCATGCTGGACTGATTGTATAATGACACTCACCTGAGCCCCAT
>JARFYF010000066.1:3877979-3900026 GCA_030265395.1 Rhina ancylostomus
CAAAGGGCTGTTACTGTGCTATACTGCTCTACGTTCTAATGTGGAATCTCCTAGCAGTTACGTTATGAGTTGTTGCTGGAGGTGAGCTCCACTGCTGCCATTTGCTGATACATCTTTGTGTTGACCTGAATGGCCTCTTGGCTCCTGGAATACAAGACCTCTCCCCTCCTAGCAATCTAATCCACCTGTATCGCTTAGTCTCTCTGATACACCACACCATTTAATATGAAGTTCCTGTAGTTGCTTGTGTTGTGCAGGTCCCTTTTAGGATTAAAACATTGAGGTCATATTCTTGCAGATCAGTGCATTATTGTGTTACATTTTTCAAGACGTGCCAAATGCTGAGTTCTGCAAGCCCCAGTAAGAATTTATTTCCAGGCACGTATTCCTCTCTCCTTGCCTTACAACATTTTGAAGGGATTTCTCCCTTCACAACTCCCTGGTCCTCTCGTGTCCCCATAAACTACCCAGTCTTTTGGCACTTTCCCATGCAACACCTCTCCTTCAACTTCCTCTTGCGTGATTCAGGGACCCAAACAATTTTTGCAGTGAAGCAGCAATTCACTTGCACATAGTTCCAATTGAGTTTATTGTATTTGGTATTCATAATGTGGTCTCCTCTATATTGGAGAAACCAAAAACAGATTGGGTGTTTTTTTTTTGGAGCGTCTGGTCTCTAGGAGTGACCCTGACCTTTAAGTAGCTTACCATATTAGTTCCCCATCCTGCTCCCAATCTGACCTCT
Source organism: Rhina ancylostomus (assembly GCA_030265395.1). Classification (NCBI taxonomy): domain Eukaryota; kingdom Metazoa; phylum Chordata; class Chondrichthyes; order Rhinopristiformes; family Rhinidae; genus Rhina; species Rhina ancylostomus. Next base: position 3,878,725 of record JARFYF010000066.1, read on the forward strand.
GTTTGTGGCCTCAAACACTGTTACAAGGCCAAATGCAAGCTTTGGGAGCAGTACCTTGTCTTCTGTCTGGGCACAATGCTGCCCTTCCAGGCTTTTATCAAATTCTCCAACTTTTAGGTAACTTGCTCTTTCCTTTGTCTGTATCAGAATTGGCAATTTTCTGCCTGTCGTCGTCATCATCATGTCATTATTTTTCTTTCTCTGTTAGTATAGTCTGTCGTGTAAGGCATGTTTGACAACGTTACACAGGTGGAAGCATAATTCAATTCTGTTACTTTAACTGCTATGTAAACTTCTAAGATCTCTCTGTCAGAGATGCTCCTTTTGTCCTACCCATCCCTACACTTTCCCTGCTACTGAAAACTAATTTGTTTTCTCACTGCCTCACTTTAAACGAATGGTCTCAGACCTGAAATGTTAACTGTTTCTCATTCCACAGATCCTGCCAGACTTGCTGAGTGTTTCCATTTTTATTTCAGATTTCCAGAATCTGCAATTTAATGATTTTCATTGCCAGTGCAAATGTGATGCATTCCTTCTCTCAGATTTGTATTGTCAAATAATGCAACAAAACATGGATATCTGCAGACCTTATTAATGGATACAATAACTTACTACTGGAGCTTTTGTATCTTAAATGTGGACATCCAGGCTACAATTTTTTTTGAAAAATTTCACATATGTATTGAATATTATGTACATGTTTTAATCTATTTTAGACACCAGAAGTATTGTTCAGGTTTCCTTGCACATTCCAAGGATTATCTGGTGGGTTAATTGGCTGTTGTAAATTAGTCCTTCATAAAATTTCATCTGCCATTTTACCAGATGGTCCAGATTCTTCTGCAAGCTTCATATTGCTTAAATGTGGAACTAGAATATAGGGCAGTCCATGGGCTCCTTTAAGCTTGAGAGACCCAGTAGTAGTAGGTAGGGGAGTAGTAGGTGCTGCTGCCAGATAATTCCCAATGTAAGAGAATTTCAACACCTTAAATTTACTGAGAATTTGCTTAGCATTAATTATGGTAAAATAAACCATTAAAAATTAACTTGGCTCTTGGATCTAATAATTAGTAAACTATTAGAACATAATAATTAAATTCCTATCATGTTATTTACTATGTTATTCAACTATAAATAACATAATAGTAATTTACAATGGAATTGGTTCATAAATAGCTTAAGTTTGCATCAATTCAAATGATTTCCTTTGATTCTACTGCAGAAGGTTGCAAACAATGCAGCCTGAGTAGAATTATTTATAACAAGTTCAAGATTTTTGCATTAACTGTGCATTGGTTGAAATCCATTAGCTCTATTGGTTTCATTGTGATTGCCTGTATTTTTAGCTGTCATTGCTACCAGACCAAGGTGTTCAAAAGTGAGCAAATTTAAAATAATTTTGGCATATGTTTTAAGACAATGCAAAGGGTCTTAAAAGAAGTTGATAGGTGATGCAGACAGAAGAGACTACAGAAGCTGGAAATCTGAAAGCAACACACAAAAAGCTGGAGGAACTCAGTGGGTCAGGCAGTATCTAAGGAGGGAAATGGGCAGTTGATGCTTTCTTCAAGATGAAGGGTCTTAACCCAAATCATTGACTGTCCATTTCCTTCCATAGATGCTGCCTGACCCGCTGAGATAGTTGATGCGTTGGTTTTAATTTTCCAGAATTCCCTTGAAGATTCCATTAGAATGGAAAATAATAAATGTAGCTCTTAGAGGGGGAGAAAGAAATCAGGGAAGATGCAGATCAATTAGCTGTGCATCAGTTAAAGGGAAAATGTTAAAAGCTTAACAAAAACATTACTTTTTAAGTGCTTCTGGTGGGGACTTGGTGATGGTGGAACGTAGAATGTCAAACATAGTCAGATGTTCAGTGTCTGGCTCTTATCAGCCCATTCATGAACATTGTGTAAAGCATATATGTGCTGCTACATTTGCTGAGGAGCTGTGCATGGAATTGAACATTATGCAGTCATCAGTGAATGTCTCCACTTCTGATCTTGTGATAGAAAGGTCTTTGAAGATTATTTGGCGTAGGGTACTACTGTGAAGAACTGCAGTGATGCCCTGAGGCTGTGGTGATTGACCTCCAACAACCATAACCATTTTGCATTAAAAATATTATGACTTAACCCACTGGAGTGTTTTCCCTTTGGACATTGATTTCAGTTTTATGAGGATCCCAGATGTCACATTCAGCCAAATGTTGCCCTGTTGTCAAGGGTTTGCTTTTACAAGGAAAGGTTGAATAGACCAGGCTTGTATCCAATGGAGCTTTCAAGAGTGAGAGGTCACTCGAATTGAAAAATATGAAATCCTGAGGGGCCTTGACAGGGTGGATGTGGAGTAAGTATTTCCTCTTTCAGGAGGATCTAGATCTTGGATCACTTTTTAAAAATAAAGGGTCACCCATTTAAGATAAGGTGACATTCTGTTTTTCTGATGTTTGAGAGCCTTTGAAACTTTCTTCCTCATTGGCCAGTGGAAGCAGAGCCTTCAACTATTTTGAAGGGAAAGGTAGGTAGACTCTAGGTAAGCAAAGGAGTGAAAAGTTATAGGGGGTAGGCTATAATATGAAATTGAGGTTATAGTCGTATTTTATTGAATGTCAGGGCAGGCTTGGAGGTGGGAAGGATGAATGGCCTACTCCTAATTTGTCTACTCCTCACTTGTATGTACTGTGTACTCCTCCATTATGGAAATTCACCCTTGTGGATTTCACAGATCGCTACCAAAAAATTTGAGATGCAGAATAAAAGCTCACTCTTATGGCACTTACCTGAAAAAAAACAATGTATGCTGAAACTGAACCAGTTTGCCAAGGACAATTGATTGCAGCTTACTGGTTCGCAGTAGGAGGCCATTTGAGAAATTTGCTTTGGAAACTCTCAAGGCAATACCTTCTATTGATAGTTGTACAACACTACTTTATCAAACAATGTAATATCCATTTTTTAATTAAAACAACAACCCTTTCTCTTCTGCCTGCAATACAGGTCAGAATTCCCTTGCTGATAGATTGCACACCTGCAGAGACATTACTGTTGAGAGAAAAACATATAACATGGGATTTATTGGTGGGGAAAAAAGGGTTTGTATTACAGAAAATTGTGACACAGATGCTTTTCTAGGAATGCAACCCCTCCAATGTGGGGTATGCTGTATTCATGGTCCTGATAGGTGGAAGTGATTAGGATAGTGGAAGAATCTTTCCCTACACAATAACAGGCATTTTAAAACATTTGTAAGAACACATGGCTTCATTGTGTTGCACTGGAATGAAACTTGTAGGTACTTTTACTTTTTTACAAACATATGAACAATGAGCGAAAGGTAAAGACCACCTGGCCCTTTCAGCCTGAACCACACATTCGCAAAGTCCCACTGCACACAATATCCTAACTGAACAATAGCAGTAATTTGAAAATGTAGAAATCATGACCTGATTTGATGCACGTCTTGTTGCATTAAAGTAGTATGTTTAAAACCAAACACTAGAAGGTTTACATAGATATATCCAAGTTAATATTTCATCAGGATTTTTGTACATTAGAATGGAAACAATATCCAAGTTGCTTGATAGTAAATAGATAGTGAGTTGGACGATGAAAAGGAAAATGTACATGAGAGGCACCAAGAGAAAGGCAGTTTGAGCTTTCAGGGGCTGAAAAAAGATAAAATGATCAAATGGTAGTAAGCTTCAGAGGAAAGATAATAGATTACAAATGGAGGGTGACATAGCTGGTAGTTTTGCTGCCCCACAGCTCCATCAACCTTGGCTTGATGCACCATTGCTCTTTGTGTGGAGTTTGCACATTATCCTTGTGACCATGTGGGTTTCCTTGGGTGCTCTGGTTTCCTCCCACATCCCAAAGGTGTGTGGGTTGTTATGTTAACTGCCCACTGTAAATTGTCCCTATTGTGTAGGTGAGTAGTAGAATTTGGGGAAGATGATGGGAATGTAGGAAGGATAAAGTGGATTAGTGTAAAAATGGGTGTTTGGTCATTGTGGGCTTGGTGGGCCATAGGGTCTGTTTCCATTTTGTATCTATTCGACTCCATTGCAGAATGTTTGATCAACTTAGAAGTACTAAAACTGGGGCAGTTTACAATATTACACTTTGGTTGTAAAGGTCCATATTGCTCAAGATAAATTAATGTGAATCTCTCAGAACTTCTGTCAAGTAAATGAGGGTTGGATGTTTCCTTTTCTGTTACAGGTAGTATCTCCCTTATTTGTAACATTTAAGAATTGAGGCAAATATTTTGTCAGTTACCTTTCTAAGGAAATGAATGGAGTGTGGCTGAAATTGAAGAAAAACTAGTTCTCGAGGTGAAAAAAATATTCTTGCAAAAAAAAATGCTCACTGAGGAATGTGTGAACAATATTTAATTGTATCCAGTTTTAAAGTGAATAAACAAATAGTGTAGAAATTCTTTCTCTGTCATTTTAAATAACAATTTTCTGATGCACTGTGCCATAGAACATGTGTTTGCTGGAAGAAAAGGAATAACTTGCATTTCTGTGGCCCATTTCATGAAGTCAGAACTAGCTGAAGTAGTCCAACAAATTTTATTTTACATTCTGTGGAAGGATAAATATTGAGGAAGACACTGGATAGCTCTGTTCATTAAATAATTTGGTCCTGTCTCTGCCAAGCCCACTGCTATCCATCTTCCTCTGAGCTCCTCAGTTGCTCATGGACGAAATACCTTTGTGTGAATTTAAGTACATTGGGTCTGTTGTATTATGCACAATGCCTTGTTAACCAAATAATATTACTGCTGATGGGGTCATGCACAAAGCTGAAAGGAGACCCTGTGTGTTGCTGCTTTGTCTCGTTTAGTCATCATATAGTATGGAAATGGTACTTCAGTCCATTGTGCTGACCATTAAGCTTATATGAATCCTGTTTTATTCTCCCAATGTTCCCATTGGCTTCCCCCTAGACTCCACCACTCACTCGCACATTAGGGGAAATTAACAGAGGCAAATTAACAAAGGCAAATTAATGTACCAACCCACCCATCTTTGAAATGTGAGAGGAAACTGCAGTAGCTGGAGGAAACCTACGCAGTCAAAGGAAACTCCACACAGACAGAACCAGAAGTCAGGATTGAACCTGGGTCGCTGGAGCTGTGAGGCTACAACTGTGCTACTATGCTGCCTTTTCAGAGATGATATAATTCTAGAGGTACAGATTGTGAAGTTCTCAGGAAGCACATCTGTAAATTACAAATTCAGCTGGTATGATTTTCTAATTTTACTTCTGTCCATTTGATAATAAACTTCCAGAAACATTCAGCTAACATTAATATTGATAGTGTTATGACAGCCAACATTATCAAATATCCTGTTAACAGCACCCAGACATTCTGACTTGTAAACTATGGTTTTCTTCAGAAAATATAAATTAAAGCATTTTAAAAGTTAGTCTATCTTTTTAATGTACTTTAATGCTGAATTAAAATGATTCTGTTCAGCCATTTGTTTCTGTTTTATCAGAATTGGCAGTTCATTATCATTGAATAATTGTTTATTTGAAAATGTTTACTTGATTGTTTTACATGTACAATATACAATGCTTCCATCTTGATTTAATTACATTAATTTTGAGTCCTTAATACAAGGTTTTTTCGAATGTTAAGACAGTTAAACTTTTTATGTTCCTTTATCACTTCTAGGTTTTTAACTCCCTATAAAGCTTGAGCTGGTCCGTGACTACCCTCTTAACTGGGTGAGAGAGAGACTTTTCCCTCAGACTTAATAGAACTTGAGAAAACCTCACAACCAGCAGTTGATCCTTGTCTCTGCCCTCCAAATGTTATCTCTTGCAATCTTTCCTTTCTATATTTCATAATAACTACTGTTATTCTTTGGAGTTTCATTTCTTGTCCTCTATTGTTTCCTTTTTGCCTTAAGGTCAAGAAATCTGCTTTGCATACTTGTATTTAGATCCTTATAGTATGAAATCAAGACTCATTAAGTATGCATTCCATTTATTTTTCCCAGAACCTAAAATGTGAAATTGTCACAGTTTATAGACCTGTTTGTCAACAAAATAATGTTTCTGCAGATGAGTTTTGCTCTTGCTCTTCTAGACAAAATGAATCAACTTGTGATTTGTACACATTTATTCAAATTCCAGAAGTGGTAACCATATCATTTCTCAAATGTCTCTTGAAGTGAAAGCACATCTAATTTAGGTAATGGCTCCAAATATTCCAATTTCTTCATCCCTCTCAGTCATTCCACTTGGCCTCTTTCTCTGTTCAACGGCTGCAGCATCCGTCTTGTGCTGTGATGAATGGAACTCTACATAATATTCAAATACAGTCATAATATATCCAGTGGCAGGAGTATCTTGCCAATCAAGCTCAGTGTTGACCTTTTAAACATATTCCAACATTCTAATGTTTTATTTGCTTTAGTATAGCTATCAAGTTATATTGCAAAAATTTCAGTTTATTGTCAGCCAGGACTCTATTTTCGCCTGACATCAAATCATATTGCCTCGCAATTATGATTTAATTTCTACCTATAATAATCATTGCTAAAGGATTCTGTAACTTAACCAGCATTGTTCATTAAACTGTAATATGTAATTTCTTAGGTCAATTTTTCCACCTTTTTATAAGAGTGATTCTGCTTTTTGCTAGTCTTCAGGCACCTTGCCAGTATTCAGTGATTCCTAGAAGATATTTGCTGGACTTTCTGCAGTTCCCTCCCATTTTTCCTTGAGGGTCTTTGCTATAACTTTACAGCCTCAGATTTATTTGTAAGAAGTTTGCACAGCTGTTTGGCAACCATGCTGGTAGTAGTGTGAACAGTATCTCCACTTATCTCTGCAATCGTTTTTATTTCTTGTTCCAGTTACCTCCATCCACTCTAGTAGGGACTGGAAAATACAGCTCATTAAATTTATCATAGAGTTCTATTCATGGGCTGCCTCTGACTGCAACATATAACAATCTTGTGACTGACTAGAGAGGTGTTATGATTCAATCCAGTGTAATTTTCTTTTATTGCCTATACACGGCTTTTGGTTTTGATATATAATGGCTGTCTATTGTATTTTAGTTGTATAACCTTCCTGCAGCCAGAACTCACTCCAAATGGAATAAAAATGTATATTGTTTTTAATATTTGAATTAACTTAGTCACTTAATAAATTTGTTGATACATGAGACAACAATTTGATCTGTTTTAATTCAGCTCCTGCTCCATATGCTTTCTTTAGAACAATTTGTGCATCTTAAATTTAAATATAAACATTTTCATAAAGGACAGAACATCTATACTAATTACTCTTGATTTTGGTGGTGTTCTGTTGCACTTCAGTAAATTGAAATGTAAATTACATTTCAGTTGATCCAACAAAGTTCAGGATAAATTTTACGTGTTTGAATCTCAGGCAGGGATTTCTTGTCCGTTTGCTACATCTATATTTGAACAATATCTTGCTATTGTATGGCAAAAAAAATTATCATGTCTCCTAGCTGATCCGGAAACAACTTATCTAGATGTCTCCAGAATAATTACATGGCTTTTCTGGTCAGTGACTAAAGGGTGGTACTTTACTGTTGACCTTAAAAACTGCCCACAAAATTTCAGTGGGCTCTGTGGAATGGATGTGGCCTAAGGTTATCCCTTTCCCATCTGCCTTTAGGCATCTTCTGCAGGGAATTTGCAATATCCAGAACAGTAACAGGGAATGTTGTTCAAACAGCCAATCAGATTCAAGAATGTCAACAGACAGCAACCCAGAAAGTAAAATGCTGCAAGTTTTATAATATTTTAAACATTTATGGTAGGTGATCTTGAAATACAAATTGGTCATGGTGGAATCTGAGGTATCAAACTTTTTTTTATTCTGAGGAATTGGACTTGAACTATTGGACACCACCTAAAGATAGTTTCTCATGGACAAAAAGGTTATTTGGCTTTGTATACTTTTAAAAAAAATCCTTTTAAATTTATTCAACAAGGTACAAATTCTGTTTAATGTTTCTTGTAGTCTAAAAAGTACATAGGAAGTTGAAACTTGCTGATTCTATGTTGATTGCTTTGGCTGCAATTATTTACACACTGTAGAAGTGGTGCACAGCTGACAGAAATTTAACTTGGTGTGTAATAATTTGCCATCAGATTTTCTCCATTATAACTGTAGCACTTGTATTCTCACTGTTATTTGCCGTAGCTTCCAGACCATTATTGTTCATTTAACCTCAGTGTCTTTAGAAACAGATATAGCAATAAAATAAGGTTTGTATCACTCTGTAAATGCAGTTATAAGTAAATAGCAATACAGAAAGGAAAATACAGGACTTGTCATAATTTGAGAATCTAGTTTCTCCCATTCACAAATTGCCCTTTCCAACATCCAGGCCTACCTTTTAAAATAATCAGAAATTCTATTACACAGGTGATTCCTTTATCAATTCCTATTGTTCTGCATCATTGCATGGTTTTATTGATTGAATCATGCCACTTAAAATTTAACCAGCTATTTCTAGTACAACACTGACCAACTGATTTAAAGCATGTCTGCTGTTGGTCACCCCTACCCCAACAAGGCTTTTATTGTGCTGCTTGCTCTGTGATTTAAAGAGGGTATTCTCTGACAAAGTCGAAACTTGGGTAGGGTCCCTTTTACTTAATACTTCTTCTTAAGGGGTCCTCCACAGTGCAAAATCCCCTTCCCATCTCTCCCTCTGGCAAATCACTCACTAGAGAGTAGTGGCATAGTGATATACAGGCAGTATAGCTCTGGGAGTCCTCAACATTGATTCCAGATCCTGTGAAGTCTCATAGTGTCAGGTCAAACATTGGAAAGAAAATCTACTCCAGATTACCACCTAGCATCTTCCCTTAGCTTCTCTATATGGAACAATCCTTGGAAGAAGGATTGAAAATGCAAAAGTCATGGAATGTATTCTAGGTGAGGGACTTCAATGTCCATTACTAAACCTGGCTTGTGGGAACCACTGCTGACTGAGCTGATCAATTCCAGATGGACATAGTGGACAGTCTGTGACAGTGTGTGAACCAACGTGAGTGATAAACCTGCTTGATCACCAATCTACCTGTGGCAGATGCAGTTGATAATGTTAGACATGACCACCACAGTCTTCCACAGCTAGCCTGCCTCTAGCCAATCTGTTTCAGTTCAGTTACATGTAGTTGTGAATGGTGATGGACAATTAAATACCAAATGAGGAAGTGGACATTAGAGATGTCCCGATCCTCAGTGACGATGGGGCCCAGCATGCAAGCGCTAAAGTGCAGGCTGCAGCATTGTGTAACCATGCTTTGGCAGAAGTGCTAAGTGGATGACCTTCTCAGCTTCCTCCTCAGTCTCCACTGTCACAAAAGCTACTCCAGCCAATGTGATTCACCCTGTGATATCAAGAAAAAGGGTATGGGATCAAGCAACTTTAGTACTGAAGACTTGCTCTGGAGCTAGTGTGGTTCTAATCAGTCTTTTCCAGTTAAATTATAACACTGGCATCAGTCTGACAATGTGGAAATTTGTCTTAGTACATCCTATCCATGAAAAGCAGGTCAAATTCAATCTGGCTAATTACCACCCAATCAATTTGCTATTGGTCATCAACAAAGCAATAGGAAATATGTTTGTTGGTCCTACCAGGTAGCACTTGCTATGCAACTGTGACCACTTGGCTCCTGACAGTACAATCGTTGTCCTAACTTGGACCAAAGAGCTGACTTTCAGACTTGAAGTGACAGCAACTGCATTTGACATCAAGGCAGCATTCTGAATGTGACATAAAGCATCCCTGTTAGAATTGAAATGAATGGGATCACACTGAAATACTCCAAAATTTGGAGTTGTACCTTGCACAAGGGAAGGTAGTTGTGATTGTTGGAGGTCCAATGTCTCAGTCCCAGGATTTCACTGTATGACTGCATAAGAGCAATATCCAAAATCAAACCATTTAACTGCTTCATCCATGACCTTCCTTCCACCAAAAGATTCAGAAAGGTGTTCTTTTCTGATGATTGCATAATGTTCAATTTTATTTGCAACTCGCAGCAAATGGACTAGTTCATGCCTCCAGGTACTAAGACCTTTGCAACATTGAAGCCCAGGCTTGATGAGTGGCAAGTCACATGTACCACAAATATGCTAGTCAATTACCATCCCCAAAAAAAGACAGTGCAATCATGTACCCTTAATTATATTCATATAATCAATTGCATTTCAAAATCATATTATTTATGGCCTAGAATTCTCAGAATGTGAATCAATTCACATTTGGCAGCACTGAACTCCATCATCGCCTACCTATTTGAGTATTGTTTTGTATCTTTCAGAATTCTTTCGCTAATATGGTTTAGCTCTTTAAAGTTTTGTATCATTTACATAACTTAATAATGCTGCTTCCCATATTTGAGTATTGGTCATTTATAAAGAATTGAAAAGTATAATAGACCCAAAAGTTTCTCTTGGGCACTACCACTGCAAACCAGTTCCCATGCAGTGTAATGAAAGGCAATTAGAATGATTTATTTTGGTCAACGAGACTACATTAAGGGGTTGAAGTCTCAGGTTAAGGGGTTGGAAGTTTAGGAATAGGATCAAGAAATGGCTATTTTAAGAGGGCTGTGAATCTTTGAAATTCTCTTTCCCAAGAAAACAGGATCAGCTGTTGAATAGACTGAAATGGATAGATATTTGGCATTGAGGGATATGGGGATATAGAGATAGAAGAAAGCCGTGATCTTATCAAATAGCAGAGCAGTCTCGAGGTGCTATGTGGCCTCCTGCTTCTGCTTCTTACGTTCTGCACACTTAATAAATCAAAAGTTAGCAGTTTGAAATTCAGCAAAAGAAGCCTGTATCTAGCAGAGCATGATGATTAGTATCGTTAAGAAAATTGGATCAATTAATTACTATTTACATTGTCCTTGGTGTGACTTAAAAAAAACAATGTTTTGATCTTCTGTTCAGAGAACTGCCAATGTGTGCAGCATAGATGGTTCTGATAACCCACTTATTCCATGTTAATTAGGCATGGGATAAAGTTATCAAATTAATATCACCTGAGTTCACTGGCAGCTTCCCAATGTGTTTCATGATACTTGAGGCAATCAATATCTTTCTGGTGATCTTAATTGTTTTTTTTAAATGAATGGTTCAAATCATAAAACAGTCAGGAACTAAACTGTCATGTGTCTGTGTGCCACTTCAAGTGTCCAACAGCAAAATGTATCTTTCCCTCCCTTCCCTTTAGAAGATTCCACTTCACACTTCCACCCCACCAATGATCACTCGCCTTCCCACCATACCTTTCCATACAGAGCAGAAGATGCAACACCTGCCCTTTCTGAAAGTGGCAACACAAGAAGATAGGTTGTTAAAGAAGGCGTACAGTATACTTGCCTTTATCCATTATGGCATTGAGTATAACGGTTGGGAAATCATGTTGCAGCTGTATAAAACTTAATTAGGCTGAATTTGGAGCACTGTGTGCAGTTCTGGTTGCCATATTACAGGAAGGATGTAAAGACTTTGGAGAGGGTATAAAAGAGGTGCACCAGGATGTTGCCTGGATTAGAAACTATTAGCTTTAAGGAGAAGTTGGACAAATTTGGATTGTTTACTCTGGAGTGTCGGAGGCTGAGGGGCAATGTGGTAGAGGTATATAATATTATGAGAGGCATAGAGAGAGTAGATAGTTTTTTTTCCCCCTGGGGTGGAAATGTCAAAAACTAGAGGGTATAGATTGAAGGTGAGAGGTTAAAAAGTTGAAAGGAAATTTGCAAGGCAGGCTTTTTTTAACAAAATAAGTGGTAGATCCCCAGAAAACACTGCTGGGGAGGTAGTGGAAGCAGATTTGATAACAATATTTAAGGAGGTATTCAGATGGACTCATGAACAGGTAGGGGATGGAGAGCTATAGACCATGTGCAGGCAAATAGTATTATGGCTGGCACAGATATCATCGGTTGAAGGGCTTGTTCCTGTGCTGTACTTTTGTATGTTCTATGTTTTCTTCCTTCCTTCCTTCCATTGAATTACTTTTCTAAGTGAAGCAGTGAGTTAGTATATAAGATCTGCTGTTCACAATCAAATCCCATTTACACTGAGGATACTAAATGCAGATTGGATGACCACTTTGCAGAACATCATTCAATTTGTAAGTGGGGCTCTGAGTTTAATTCTTTACTCAACCCCTACTCTAATGTCTTCATCTTGGAAGGCACATTGCAGGCATCAAAACATTGAATACAAAAATTTTAGACAATGAACATTTTTACCATGTTCTATTCTGATTTAAGATTGGCAACATTCACTATTTTGGTTATTGCAGATAATGTTTTTTTCCCCACATTAAAACCTCTAAATAGTTATTTTGTTAGTATTTAATTATCACCTTCATGTAGTACTATCATCCCTTTTCATCATTTAGTCTTTGCACTGTCAGAATCTTCTCTATTTTATTCTTTTTAATCCTTCCTTTATTTACTCTGCATCTTAAAATCAGTTTATATCCAACATTTCCCAGTTCTGATGAAAAATCATCGATCTCAAAAATTGCTCGGATGCCGGTTGGCTTAAGTATTTGCAGTATTTTCTGTTTGCTTTTTTTTATGATTTCCAGGCAAACTTAAAGGATGTTTATTACATTGATAGTTGTAGAATGTCTGATAGTCAAGTAAATTTTTTGTGGTTCTCTTGTATTACCATTGTTGGAACAGTTACTTATTCATAGTCTGTAATGCAGCAACCACTTGTATAGTGTTTTGTGCAGATGGATATCTACACTTTCCGGAGGAGATGGTTCACTGCAAAGCAGGAAGCAAATAGATGGTAGATGCAGAACTTTATTGTGATATTTGTGGCAGCGTATTAGTGTTTTCTTGTTTAAGATTGTAGGAAATTAATTAATAACATGCATGTCATTTTCTACCCAATTATCTGGATTGCTTGTTAAAATATTTTGTATATTTTGTTCAAATTATGGAGTATAGTAATTTGAACAGTTACATTATGAAATGAGCCTAAAATTCTATAGATTACCAAGGAGGATAAGGCAAATTTGCAAGCTAGACTGCTGGAAATCTGAAATTAAAACAAATTGCTAAAAATACTCAAGCAGCATGAACAAAGATAAACACTGTTAGCATTTCAGTTCACTGACCTTGCATCTGATGAACTTGGTAAGATGGACAGAACAATGGCAAATGGAATTTAATCCTGAAAAATGTGAGGTGATGTATTTTGGAAGGATTAATATTTCCATTTCTCACCAATAAGAACTCAAAAAAGAATATTTTGAAATGTAACAAGGCTGGGTGAACACTTGGTATCCTTGCTGTGGTTCTAAAACTTGTGAAGAGCTACATTCTCAAATCCATAATCACGTTCCCATCTGAGAAGGATGTACCAGGAGGCCTCAGAGATGCCCCTATATATTATAGTATATGATATAATACAATAAAGAATTAGACATTTACACATTATTGTGTTTTGTAATCAGCTTACTTATTTTCAGTTCATGTCTTTTTCCATTTGTATCAGTACTTTTGAATTTATAAATTGGTAATTTCCTGGCAGTGATCAAAGTGAAATCAGAGTACAGATGATGCTTGTGTTACGGAGTGGTTGTGTTACTAGAAAACGGTTGTGATTTTCCATAACGCGCAGCCATGTTACCTGCGCGTGCATCAAGGAAATGCAAGTTGAAAAATAATAAATTTTGTGTTTATTTACTTTTTACACACAAATTCCATGAGAGGCAATTTTATACCGGATCTCAAATTTTTCAGTAGTGACTTGTGAATTCTCTAAGGGAGAATTTCCTTACTCCAAACAGCAGTTACGTGGCGGTCACCTATACATTTAATCATGGGAAAAATGAAGTATATTGAAGAGTTTTGTTAAACGATATTTAGTTAGCTGGATGATTTTATGTGTAAATTTTACTTTTTTTTAAACTGGTTCCTTGTTCTACAATTTTTTCATTCATTAGCCTTGTAAGGTAATCTTTTCAGCATATCATCCTTTCTCACAGCTGTGATTGCTTACGTAACCAATTTGTTACTATCTACACCTACATTCTTTTTTTATTCACTTCTTTTCTGACTGAAGATATTGTAAGCGGGAAAGTTAAGCTGCTATTCCAGCCCCACTTTAAGCCATGTTTCAGTGATAGCTAAAATATATTTCCATTTCTCCTTGCTTGCAATTCACCTATTTTATTCACCATACTCCTTGCATTTAGCTAACATTAAGCAAAGCCAGACTTTTTTGGTCTTTTTCTAACCTTTGTTTGTTCTGCTTTCCAAACTTCCACTGATTAATTTGTCTTCCATTTCCAGTTCTGAATCCACACAGCTTTGCTGCTGCTAGTTCAAACAACCACACCCCTGCCCTCACTCACCAATAGCACTAAAAACCTTCCCATAAAAATATTAGTGCCAGCCTGTTGAGGTGCCAGTACGGATCCTACCTTCCCCAGAACAAGTTCCAGTGATCCATGCATCTAAAGCCCTCTGCCCTGCATTCTCTCCAACCACACACTCATCTGCAGTACCTTACTTCCTAGGCGGTGGCAGTAATCCATAGATATTTGCTACCTGTGAGATTCTTTCTTAATCTCTTTCCTAACTCTTTAAAATCTTGCTATCTCTACCTGCTGTACAACTCCATGATATGAGGTTATGAAGGTTATGAGAGGTGTAGTTAGGTCAGTTAGTCAAAATCGTTTTCCCATGTTCCGGGTATCAAAAATGAGGGCATAGATTTAGGATGAGAGGAAGGGGTTTTATAGGGTTTCTGAGGGGTAACTTTTTTTACATAGTGGTTGATATCTGGAACATGCTACCAGAGAAGGTGATGGAATCAGATACAATCGCTACTGTTAGGAGGCATTTGGATAAATACTTAAATAGGCAAGGCATAGAAAGACACGATCCCAATATGGGCAAATGGGATTAGTGCAGTTGGTTAAAAAGGTTGGTATGGACGCAGTGGGTTGAAGGGCCCATTTCTGTGCTGTGCAACACTATGAGTCTATATTGCTAGGACATTTAAATGCAAAGCCATCAACAGGCTAGCAAATTGGAAATCTGGGAAGAATGGAATTCTTTCTGAAACCATCAAATGTAGAGAACATCTCTGCTAAAACACCTCAAATGGCTCCTCTGCTTATACAACAAGGAAGGTGCTGTACCACAAAATATGAGGAGCTCTGTTATCGCCACATTACCTAATAACAAAGGTCCCTCCTCAGCATCACTGGCCAAGTCATTGTATGTGTTGTCCTCAGTGGGTTCCATGTTTTTAGAGTGAGAATTGTCAAATTATGACCACCGAGCCGAGCAATCAACCTTCAATTTGATTTTCTCCTTTAACTAGGTGAAGGAGAAATGCAGGGAACAGTAATATCCTCTTTGCCTTCCTGGACTTCATTGAGGCTTTTGACCTTGTTTGCATAGAGAGTTTGTTCAAACTGCTGGAAAAGATTGCCTGTCGTCCAACCTGATCAACCCATGTGATGCACAAGTGTAGGATACTATTCCATGTGATGGTTAAACATTGGAGTCTTTCAGAATAAAGAGAGTCAAGTGAGTTTGATTCCTTGCTCCAGCTCTGTGAGGGATTCACTTTACCCTTCTGCTCAAACATGCCTTTGGGACAACTGCAGCAGGAATATGCTTCCACATAAGGTCAAATGGATAAATATTTAACCTCTCCAGATTCAGGGCAAACATAAAAGCGCCTTCAGGCTTCATCAGGGATTTGTTTTTTGCACACAAAAATCAGTGTATATAGTGTGTTGTGTGCACTCTGCTTTATAGTTGTGAGATTTGAACTCTTGTATCGCAATCAAGAGAAGAGACATAATCACTTTCATATGTGCTGCCTACGATGTTTTGCAGGGATAGAGTCACAAATTTTGATGGCATGCTCAGAGATGATTTCCAATGTCTCAGGGACTGATTTCCCCATGCATGTCAAGATTTTGGACCACAATAGCCTGAAAATGGTCAATACAATGTTGCAGGATGTTGCTGTGTCTTCCTGTATCAGTAGCAGTTCTTACATTTTCAATATTGTTGTTTGTGTTCTTAAATCACCATCATCAACCTCTAACTTGATGCACGTTAGGAAAGCCTTTTCCAGGCTTACAAAAAAAAGGGTGTGTTTGAATAATAAACTGAGCACACAGAAATCCATGAGTAGGAAACCTGTGTCATCAGCACTCCACTGTACACTACTGACAACTGGACTCTATACCGCAATCAAAAGGAGACAGCAAATAACTTCAATATGTGCTGCCTTGCTTGCAACACATTATGAATAAACATCGGTGGTACAATCCAAGTTAATGGGTGGGAAATAAATAGCTTCCCCATCAAGTCTGGAGTCAGGCAGGGTTGCCTGTTATCCCCTGTTTTGCTTGTGCATTGCATAGAACCCTTTGCTGAATCCATCAGGAAGGACACAGGCATGAGGGGTGATAATGCCAGGCAGTAGAGGCACTCAGAGCAAAGCCTCTCTGTATGTGGAGCTGGGGCATGAGGCAAAATTGGCAGGAGTGGTAGGGAGGGTTCAACAAAAATTTGGAATATGGGAGATGTCCTCCATCTCAATGGCTGGAAAAAAACTGGCCATCAGGTGCAAGGTGCTCAGTGTTGTTGTACATGGCCTTTACCCAGTTCCTGCACCGTTGCAGTCACCTGTGCCACTTTCAGTTTCATTTGGGGATCCGAGATGTAGTGTGTTGAACAGGTCATGATGTACTTCTCCAGGGAACGGCAAAAAAAAAGTGCCCTCAACTTTGCCCTTGACCTGGTGGCCACCTTTAGACATGGCTGCATCAAGAAGTGTGTAGAACCAAAGTATGCTAACACTAAGTGTCAGTGTGTGCTGAGGTTCTACCTATCTCTGCCATTGCAAAGGATGGGCCTGGTCTCATTGCTGCTCAATGATCCATTCGGTTGAACTTTGCTGCACTACCTGTCCTTTGTAGAAAAGTTCCTTCAAAGAAGACACCTTTGATTATGTCCATCAGACAATGGTTAGCATTGAACATCCTGCGGGGGCTGTGAGAGAAGGACACAATGGGGTCATCACCAACACTCACCAACAAGCAACGAGACCTTGCTTGGCTGGCAGTGAGAAGGGTACTTCCCATCGGATCCTTCCTGCGTGGTCGGAGTCTCACTTGCAATGTATGCTGCCCTTGAGATGATTGCAGTGAGGACGTGGGCTGTTTGTTTACAAAGAAGTTTGGAAAAGGATGCACAGGTCCTTGTCAAGGTTCATCCCAAGCAGCTGCATAATAGAGGACTCTGTAATCTATGGGTTGCTCCCAGGGATGCATATAGAGACAAATATGAAGTGCTGCTGGCACATCGTCAACTTGTTGAAAGGCACACTTTGATCTGCTAAAACCTGTTGGTCTTCCAGTACAATGGGATGTCCGTAAGTGAATGCTGTCACCTGGCATATTTCAGGCTGCAGGAGTACGTGCTAAAGGATGCACTGCAGCTAGATATAGCCAATGGAGAGACTTTGTGGGGAAGAACTGCAATCTAAGGTCCTGCCACCACCTTGTTTAACAGTCTCACAAACACTTGAAGGGGGTATTCAGAGGCCATATGAGTGGCATTGGTATATGTAGAATGTAGACTTGATGCCACCAAGAATGTATTGACTTGACAACATTATTAATGTACTGTACAACATTATGAATGTAAACAAAACCATGTACACAAAATGTACTTTTTTTATGAATGAAGTTTGTTTTTGAAAGAAAAGTAGATTTTGAACACACAGACCATGACCAAATGCTGCAAAATAACTCACCCAAAGTTAGGACTTTGTGCAAAGGGATACACTGAATTTGGATGCATTCACTTAGGGCTCAGTGGGGAAGGGCATTTCTGCAAATTAATTGAAATCCGTATTAAAACTCCAGGAACTATTTGGTTTAGGTTTGTAAATGAATAAACCTGATGCACTAAGGTTAAGTAATGGAAAATAACAAAATTATGAAAATGTTGACTTGAATGTTCTGAATTACATACCTTTGATTTTTTTTTTAATGATAAAAGCATATTTTGAAATAAAAAACAAATTCTGAACAAACCTTGGAAGGATAAAATCACAAATTCTGATGACCTGGATTGCAGTGGATCCCTAGAATATCCACACTATTTAGACTGTAGTATATTTGGTGGCTTGTGCATATTCAGCATATAAGTAATAGATGAATTCACAAATTAACTGTGGAATACTAGCTCAGGGAAAAGGCCAATTGATCTCCCACAGCAGTGCTTCAAAGACATCTATAAACAAATTAAGGTATTGCACATCAACATGAACAACTGGGAAGCAACTGCCCAGGACTACAGAAGTGGAACTACAATCTCCATTAAAGGCCTTCAAAAGCAAGGAGAAGCAAACACCACTACCAGAGAAGAACTAACAGCACACAGGGTAGAAAAAGAGCTAAAGAAGAAGATTTAATTTATGATACTTATGTCTTGAACACAAAATGTGTTAAATGAAGCTATTTGTTATAGAGACCTTTCTGTACAATATTTTCTCAATGCTGTACAGATTTCTACTAATTTTTTTTTCACTTGTGGAAATTGGCATTGTTAGTAAAGCTAACACTTATCGGCAACTCAAAATTTCTCTTGAGAAAGTCGTGCTGAGTGGCCTTTTTGAGCAACTGCTTTATTTTTGGTAAAGGAATCCCCACAAAGCTTTCAGGTAGATAGTTCTGGAGTTTGGACCCATCGACATTAAAGGACTTATCATTCAGAGGTGCTACTGGAGTAGCCCAGGCATTTCTCTGCAATGCATTTTGTCAATGGTACACATTAAAGCCAATAAGACCACTGGTGGAGGAAATGATGCTGGAGGAACTCAGTAGGCCAGGTAGCATTCGTGGAGAAAAGTAGGTGGTCAACGTTTAGATGCTGGACAGGGTACCAATCAAATGGGCTACTGTGTCTTTGATAATGCCATGCTTCTTGAGAGCTGTTGAAGCTGCACTTATCCAAGTAATATTCCGTTGCACTTCTGACTTGTGCTTTGTAGGTGGTGAAAAGACTTTCAGGAAGTGTAGTCACACTACTTATGTGGCTGGTCCAGTTGGGTTTCTGATAAGTGGTGAGCTGTAGGATGTTCATGATGACAGACTTCTTGATGGTAATGCCACTGACTATAAAGGTTTGGAGTTTAGACACTGTTGTTGGAGATGGTTATTTTTTGGTGCTTGATGGAACCTTTCACAAAGCATTTTTTTTTCTGATCAGATTTGCTTCATTCATACAGATAAGCATAGTCACCAGGAGGGGTAGGCCATCTGGTCACTGGACCCTGCTTCACCATTTAATCATTTCATAACTGAAGCAATTGTAAGCTCAACGCCACATTCCCATATATCCATAGTAATCTCACTTCTTGCTTATCAAGAACATATCTTTGTCTGGCTTAACAATATCCAGTGCTCTGTTTCCACTGTACTTTGAGGAAGAGAATTCCAAAGACTCATAACCTCATGAGAGAAAACATTTTGCCTAATCTCTGGCTTAAATAGGAGACCTTTTTTAACAGTGAACCTTAAATATTCCAAGTTTTCTCACAAAAGGAAATATCCTCTCCATATCCATCCTGTCAAGACCCCTCAGATCTTTATTGTTTCAATCAGGTTATCTTTTACTCTTCTAAGTTGCAGCAGGTACAAGCCTAGCCTGTGCAACCTTTTCTAATATGGTAACCTGCTTATTCCAGGTATCATAATAGTAAACCTTTGCTGAACTGCTTCCAACTCTTCAATATCCTTCCTTAAATTTAGATGGGAAGTGATGTTGGTGAGTACTCCAGATGTAGTCTCACCCTTACCCTACATAACTGAAGCATAACCTCCCTACTTTTGTATTCAGTTTTCTTAACAATAAATGCACTATTCTGTTAGCTTTCCTAATTGCCTACTATATCTGCTTAGGAGTCTTTTGAGAATAATCCACTAAAACACCAGGATCCCTCTAAGAGCTCCGCAGTCCCTTAGCATTTTAATTATATGCTTTTTTTCTGCTAAAAAGCACAATTGCACATTTTCCACATTTTCAGATGTTTGTGACTTAATTAGCATTTCAGTATCTCATTGATCCTCTTTGTATCCTCCCCACAATTAAATTTCCTACTTAGCTTTTTGTCAACAGCAAATTTAGTAACCTTACCTTTAGTGCCTTCATCATATCATTAAAATAAATTGGAAAAAGTTAAGGTCCTAGCACCGATCCCTGTGGTATGTTATTCATTACATCTTACCAACCAGAACATGATCCATTTATGCATCACTTGATTTCCTTTGGGTTGCCAGTCTTCCATCTATGCCAGTGTGTTACCTTCTACTGCATCAAATTTTATTTACTGCAAAAATCTTTGATGTGGCACCTTATCAAATGCCTTCAGGAAATCAAGTATAGTATATATCCACAGGTTCTCTTTTATCAACAGCTAATGGTACTTTAAGAAACTCCAATAAATTGAACAAACATAATTTTCCTTTCACAATACTACGTTCTACTAAGTGCTCTACTATAATGTCTTTTCACTCTGGTCGATGAATGCTAACTGGCCTGTAGTTTCCTGCTTTCTGTCACCCTCACTTTTTGAATAAACGAGTTACATTTTCTATTTTCCAATCTAATGGAACCTTCCCTGAAACAAGGAAACTTTGGAGAATTAACTATCTCATTACCCACTTAGGATCTTAGTGGGTCTTACCATTAAGATCTTAGGATGAAGTCCATCAGCACTTTGCACCTGAAGATTTGCCAATTTGCAGCTCCAACAATTTGCTCAGTGCCACCTCTGGGTTGCAATTTTCTGCAGTACCTTCTTCCCTTTCAATTCCCTATCTTCACTAATTTTTGGGATGTTACTTACATTGTCTACACCGAAGAATGATGCAGGAAAGGTGCTTAATTCATTTACCAATCCATTGTTACCTAGTTTTAATTCTCACACTCACTTCCTACAGGACAAAATGCTCACATTGATAATCAAACAAAATGTTGGAAATGCAAAATAAAAACAGAAAATGCTGGAAGAGTTAAGCAGGACAGGCAGCATCTGTGGAAAGATAAATGGTTAACGTTTAATGTCAAAGACCCTTCATTAGAACTGAGAGAGAGAAAACAAATTAGTCTTAAGTAGCTGAGAAGGTTGGGGGAGGGGGGCAATAGGTGGAATAAAGGGAATGTCAGTAAAAGGGTGTAGCCATTAAATGGACAGTTC
>JARFYF010000066.1:3973371-3987305 GCA_030265395.1 Rhina ancylostomus
GCAGATACTCACATGAGAAGCACCTGTTATGGTGGTTACAAAAAAGGCCAATGTGATCGACCATTACCAGGAGCCTTCACCAAGTCTCAGTGCTGCTGTGCTAATACTGATCATGCCTTTGGAGAGCCTTGCCAACCTTGTCCAGCTATAAATTCTGGTGGGTACTTTGTGATATGAACCTAATTGGGGGGAACGCGGAATTACCATGTCAATGCATTATGTTGAATGGTATTCAGTAAGTTAGGAAAAATGTATTTTTAATTTTCATGAGAAAGGCAAGCAATGTTTCTTGATTTCAAAAGTAAAATTGTAACTATTTTTATTCTTCATTTTCATTTGCTTTGTCAGACAATGCCAATATAAATTTCTGTTTGGTCAGTACTTTCTTATCAAATCTAACCTAAAGTACAGTAAATACAAAACTTAATTAAGACAGTTGATAGCAGTGTATGGGAGGCAGCGTAATCCATGCACAAGTCCTTGGTAAAGCCAAAAAGAATTATGCTATCTCCTGTTTAGAAAACAAAACCAATGGATGTGATAGAGTTCCAGTGTGGGGAGTGTTTCTATCTTTTTACCCTCATATTCAGCACGCCTTCAATTTAAGCATCTGCTGAAGGTCAGCTGTCTCCTCCTGCATTGAGCCCAACAGCAGTTCAAGATTGTGGCAAACTAGGGGGCTGGCTGCACTGGAGTCTGGTCATCAGATATATGTTCATCTTGATGAGCAAGCCCTAAATTCTATTCATGTAAAAGGAAAATTCATGAAAGGGCTGTGGAATGGAGGCTTCCGGTACCATGGATCCTGTGGATGCTGCAGCAAGTAAATATGGCTGTGGGATTAACGTGGGGATGAGTGCAGATGGCAGTTAGGATTAAGCACAGTATGGTTTATTGCAGCTATCTTCATTTGGAGCAGACATATCTATTGCACTACTGATGAGTAATCAGACCTTGAGAACTGATAACCCTAATTGCATAGAATTTACACAGGATATATGGCATAGGGATAGGCTATTTGACACAACCAGTCCAGGATTAATGCTGTACTCAAGCCTCCTGTATTTCCTCAACTAAATCTGTCAGTGTGTCCCTCTGTTCCATCTTCAGGTTTCTTCTGAATTCTCTATTAGATCTCTTGGTAATTATCTTGTATCTCTGTGTCCACTCTATCACATGCTTCATCCCTTTAAAAACTTATGTCAGATATTCCCTAGTTTTATGCTATCAAGACAAAAGAGACCCTGTTGTCACATTGTTTCCGAACATAGGAAATATGAGACAGGAAACCATATGCAGTGTAGCCTGACCTCAGTGGTTGATAAGATTTTAGAGTCCATTATTGAGGATGAAATTGCAGAGTACTTGGAAGTACATGATAAAATAGGGTGAAGTCAGCACAGTTTCATTAAGGGGAGATCTTGCCAGACAAATCTGTTAGAATTCTTTGAGGAGGTAACAAGTAGCTGAGACAAAGGAGAGTTGGTGGATGTTATTTACTTGTATTTTCAGAAGGCCTTTGACAAGGCGCCACAGACAAGGCTGCTAAACAAGAGTCCCTGGTAGAGGCAAGATACTAGCATGGATAGAAGATTGGCTGACTGGCAGGAGGCAGAGAGTGGGGATAGAGGAGTTCTTTTCATGATGGCTGCTGGTGGCCAGTGGAGTTCCGCAGGGGTCAGTGTTGGGACCACACTTTTCACTTTATATATTAATGATCTGGCTGAAGGAACTGATATCACTATGGCCAGGTTTTCAGGCGAAACAAAGATAGGCGGAGGGACGTGTGGTGTTGCAGAGGCAGGGAGTCTGCAGAAGGACTTGGACAGGTTAGGAGAGTGGGCAAGAAGTCGCAGATGGAATACAGTGAAGGGAAATATAGGGTTATGCACTTCAGTAGGAAGAATAAAGGTGCAAACTACATTCTAACTGAGGAGAGAATTCAGAAATCAGAATTTCAAAGGGACTTGGGAGTCCTAGTTGAGGATTCCCTTAAGGTTAATTTGCAGGTTGAGTTGTTAATAAGGAAGGCAAATGCAATGTTAGCATTCATTCCAAGAGGACTAGACTATAAAAGCAAGGATGTACTACTGAGGTTTTATAAGGCATTGGTCAGACCACATTTGGAAGGATGGGCTGGTCCTGGAGAGGGTCCAGAGGAGGTTCACAAGAATAATCCTGGCAATGAAGGGCTTAACATATGAAGAGCGTTTGATGGCTCTAGGTCTGTGTTTGATAGAGTTCAGAAGGATGAAGGGAGGATCTCATTGAAAGCTACAAATTCTGAAAAGCCTGAATCAAGCAGACGTGGAGCAGATGTTTCCATTTGTAGGAGAGTCTAGAAACCAAGGGCCCAGCATCAGAATAAAGAGATGTCCCTTTAGAACTGAGATGAGGAGGAATTTCTTCAGCCAGAGGGTGGTAAATCTGTGGAATTCATTGCCACAGAGGGCTGTGGAGACCAAGTCATTGGGTATATTTTGGCAGAGATCGATAGGTTCTTGATTGGTAAAGGGGTTATGAGGAGAAGGCAGGAAAATGGGGTTGAAAAAAAATCAGCCCTCATTGAATGGCGAAGCAGACTCGATGAGCCGAATGGCCTAATTCTGTTCCTGTAGCTTATGGTCTTATGGTTTCTTGTAACTTATTTCAGTTCTCAGAATTGATTATTCCTCTGTAGACAACATTCTCCTTCCTCCAGTATCATACACAAATACAGATGTTTTAAAAAGATCATTTGTGAACAGCACTAGTCTTAGCACAGATCCACCTGGAATACCAGCAGCCACCTGTTTCCACTATTGATAGATACCCCTTACTTTCAATCTCTGATTTCTATATTGAAGTTAGCAAGTGTTCCATTCTGCAGGTTGCCCCTTGACTCTGGATTCTCTGATACTTATAAACTGTTTGGAAGTACCTTATCAAAGACTTCCTGAAAATCTAGATAATTTACATCTAATGCATTACCACTATCTACTCTCTTTGGAACTTCAAAAATTCAACATTGATCAGGCAATGCCTTTGTTTTGAAATCCATGCTGATTATTCATTATTACACCTCTGTTTCTGGATTTTCTTCTAATCTTTCCATCAGTAGCGATCCCATCATTTTTCCTTTCAGCTGGCTACCAAAATCATAGGTTTATTTGAACTGGATAAAGATTAAGTTGTGTATATCAAGTCCTAGATATGGTCTGGAAAGGATGTGTTTCCCTTCCTTAAACCAATAAATGGAAAGTTACAAGGTAGTTGAAACATCTATGGATCTATCCACCACTGAAAGAAAAGTTAATGAAAGAAAAGTTTGCTGCAGATTGCCTGGAATGTAATAGTGAAGGAAATAAACATACAAAGGTTGAGGATCTGGATAGGTATTTTAACAAATTAATGCTGAAACACTTCCCTACAGAAGAAGATATAATTATAGAGTTTAAACTCCTTTGAAATGATAAAAATTAAAAAGACCAGAGATGAAGCAATTTAAACTGCTTTTGAAAAGAAGCCATTGAGACTTCAAATAACTCCTTTAAGGCAAGCAGAGTTTTCTATAACAGTCCTAACTTGAACTTTGTAGATGGTGAAAAGGCTTTGGGGTGACAGGAGGCAAGTTATTTGCCACAGCATACCCAAACGTTGACCTTCTCTTGTAGCCACAGTTTCATATCAATGGTCCAGAGCAAGCATGAAGAGCCAAATGGTGTACTTCTGCTTCTGAACCATGTTCTGTCCCAAATTATATAAACCAATATAAAAAGCATCCAAATTGTTAGCTTTAGTCTCTGCCAATTTCCAATGTTTGTCATTGTTTAAAGAAAAAAGTATTGTGTAAGAAGGGAAATTCCCTCAAATAAATTACCCCCCACATTCATCAATGCATGTACATTGTTCTGATGTTTTTAAGAGGTAAATAATTTTAGTTCACTGTTTCTAACTAAAATGAAACTGCATAACCACCATCAAGTGGTTTCCATTAAACTGAGCATCGGCAGACACTCTTCCTAATTTTAAATGCCAATTTCAGCTCTGCAGCATAGAAGTTCAGAAGAACTAGGTCAGTACTCAGCAATTTAAGGAGAAATAAGGAAAAAAGTTTTTTTGGAATAACAAATTCAAAGAGCAAGTGGCAAAGGAATTGTAAAACTTTGGATGGTTTATCATTTTATTCATAATCCTTTATTTTGACCACTGCACAACTTTGACATTTCCAGACTTGTTGAATCAGAACCAACTCCTTTTCATAAACCAGAGCCCAACAATCATTGCCATATTTTAATTCGCAATACTAAATGAATGAACCTGTGTTGTAAACCACTGAACAGAATTAAAACAATAATTTTAAACAGATTCTGCTGTCATTAAAACATAATGTTGCTCCTTGAAGGTTCATTCCAAGTTAGGTCTGCAAATACACCTATAGATCAGCACACTTGTATTTAAAAAATGAATCTTTTAGCTTTATACTTATTGCAATTATAGAATGATAACACTTCATTCCTGAAAATATCTATACTCTTATTTTGACAAAGAGGCAAAATACTTGGAGAAATCTTGATGAAAAACACATAAATAGTAAAATGTTAATTAAGTGTTCCTACCTTTTTCTTTATATCTGCTTTCTTTAAAAATCTGGTTGCTGTAATACAAATAATCTTTTTTGTCTTTTTTTGCATTTTGCATGGTAGTAGAAATATTGAAGCTACCAGGCTTTGCTATTTTTAAAATGTAAATTAAACACCAGCTCTCCTGAATTTGTTAATGGCTTTCTTATAGATATAGTCCCAGTTTTAGTTTTTATTACAAGTAAACCCAAGGCGATAAGTTCTACAGTGACAGTTTTTCCCAATAAAACTCACTGAAATTGATCAGGCATTCACTGAGTCATTTACAAGGTTCATGAAATTCAATGAAACAATGAAATTCAATGAAACAAAGTTCAACAAATCACCAGCGATTGTTGATGTGCATTTAAGTGTGTAAATCATGAAAGCACCATCCAGTGCTCCCTGCTACATCAGCATTTATACTTTGGTGATAACATGAATAGAACCCTGCTGTTGAAATACATGGAATAGTTGATGTTTCTGTATTTGATAAATACATTCTAAACCTGCCAGAAAAAATCAGTACTTGTATCTGCTTGTATATGTCCATTTGTATATGATATTTTACTGACTGCTGAACAACCAGTCTGGCACCCAAAAAAATAAATTTTAGTAAATGTAGAAACTTCTTTAGAACATTAAACACTACAGCACAGTATGGACCCTTTGGCTCACGATGTTGTGCCAACTTATATAAACACTTACTCCATGATCAATTTAACCCTTCCCTCCTACACAGCTCGTAACCTTCCATTTTTCTTATATCCATGTGCCTACCTAAGAGTTTCTTAAATGTCCCTATTGTATCAGCCTCTGCCGTCACCCCCGGCAGTGCATTCCAGGCACCAAGCACTCTGTGTAAAAAAAAACCTACCTCTGACATGTCCCCTAAACTTTCCTCCTCTGACCTTAAACTGATGTCCGGTATTGGCCATTTCCACCCTGGGGAAAAGGTGCTGGCTGTCCACTCTATCTATGTCCCTCATAATCTTATACACCTCTATCAAACTGCCTCTCATCTTGCATCGCTTCAAAGAGAAAAGCTGTAGCTCGCTTAACCTTTCCTCACGAAATATGTTCTCTAACCCAGGCAGCATCCTGGTAAATCTCTTCTGCACCCTCTCTAAAGCTTTCACATCCTTCCTATCATGAGGTGACCAGAACTGAACACAATACTCCAAGTGTGGCCTAACCAGAGTATTGTAGAGCTGCAACATTACCTCATGGCTTTTGAATTCAATCCCCCAACTAATGAAGGCCAGTGCACCATACGCCTTCTTAACCACACTATCAACTAACACGGCAACTTTGAGAGATCTATGGACTTGGACACCAAGATCCCACTGTTTTTCCACACTGCTAAGAATCCTGCCTTAACCTTGTACTCTGCCTTCAAGTTCGTTTTTCCAAAGTGTATCACTTTATACTTTTCAGGATTGAACTCCATCTGCCACTTCTTCGCCCAACTCTGCATATCCCGATGTAACTTACAACAACCTTCTGCACGATCCAGAACACCTCCAACCTTCAAGTCATCTGCAAAATTACTAACCCATCCCTCCACTTCCTCATCCAAGTCATTTATAAAAATCACAAAGAGCAGGGGTCCCAGAACAGATCCCTGCAGGACATCACTAGTCACCGACCTCCAGGCAGAATGCTCTGCATCTACTACCATCCTCTGCCTTCTGTGGGCAGTCCATCTGCCACTTCTTCGCCCAACTCTGCATATCCCGATGAATCTACACAGCAAAGTCTCCATAAATCCATACTTCAATTAATTTAGAAGATTTAAAAATAATTTTTTTATAATTTCTTGTTTTAGCTTTTATCTAATTTTTAATCAAATTTCAATCCTTTGCAAATACACCTGTGCACTTTGAAAGAAGTCACTAGCTAGAAGCTAATCTGACTGTAAGCAAATATGAATGGCTTAAAGGATAGAGCCTGTGTACACATGGTTGCAGTGTAATCATCTGGAAGGATGGGGATGGGGTGTGCATGTCAGTTGTGCATTCAGGCTGAGGTACAGGAGTCCAGGATCCCCAAGGGAGACATGGAGTGAGTGATAAGTTTAAGGTCATCTTACTCCGGGTAGTTCCAAAGTCTAGCTTCCATGAACTCCAAATCAGTCTGGTCTCCTTGAGTATTGCTTGAAGCCGGCACCAAAGTCAGTATGGGGAAAGGCTTCACAAGAATAGCCCACAATGTTCTGGCACCTCCATACATAACCGCAAAGAGCGCCAGAAGCAATTTCATGAACTTTGTAAATGACTAAGTAGATATCTGATCAATTTCAGTGAATTTTATTGGGAAAATCTGTCACTGTAGAATTTATAGCCTTGGGTTTACTTGTAATGAAAACTAAAACTGGGACCATACATATAAGAAAGCCATTAACAAATTCAGTAACAGAATAAATTTCTTTACACAGAAAATAGTTAGCAAATGGAAATTGCTGCCACAAGAAATTATTCAATCAGGTAATAGAGAAAGATAGATGAACACATGCAGAACAGTAGATAATGCTGATAGGATTATATTAAGATAAAATGAGGGTCAGGTGGTGCATAAATATGCATGGGAACAGTTGAACAGATAGATCTTTTTCTGTGATGGGTGTCCCATATATTTTACAGTTTTGAACAGAACCACCAAGGTTTAGCATTTAAGTGGAAATACAGACTTCCACACATGCATTTTCAAACACAAAGTCCCTGCAATCTTGCTGAGATTCCAGGTCAGCCCAGGTATAGGATCCAAGACCACTCTGATTTCAGTCAGGGTTGTCGGCTTCGGATTGGAAACTGTAGTAGAAGGTAATTTACTTTTTATTATTTTGCATCAATTTAATACTTAAATATTTATGATATCGGGTGTTTTTAGTTTAGATATTTCAGTTTGAATGGTATATAAATGTTACCTAATGTTAAAGACATTTAGAAACCATTAAAATTCATCGTCAGCTTTTAAAGCCAGCAAAGCTGGGGGACCTGGCTTTGCCAGACTCAATATTTTTAGGGCAATTAGGCAATGTCTCTTCACTGCACTATCAGCAACCCTGTCACAAGTGGCATACTTTAGGCCAGCGACATACACACTCCATGTCTGCACCAGATAAGTATGGTAGTCAAGATACCACAGGCACTAATTCTAAGCAGGGGCATCCTTAAAATGATGTTTGCTTAGAAGCTCTTACTGATTAGTTGCACTAAATAGTTTTAATGCATTGAACTTTGCTATTGAAATCTCATTAAAGTTAATGGGGCATCTGCTCTGTAAAGGACACCATACTTTTGTAATGGTTATATAAGAGGGGCCTGCAATGCAGAAATCCATAAAAAGGGCAAGTACAACTGTAGTGAATGGCTTCTGGTATTTGTTCATCACAGATCACATAATGTGGCCCATTGTAATATCTTATCTTGAAAATGAAAGTTATATCCTTTTTTACAAAAAAAATTGTTTTATTTACTCTTTACGGCTCCCCTGACTTTCAGCATAGCCATAGACATGGATAGGAGCAGATGATATGGGAAAGTATTTGATTGGAGCAGGCCTAATTATGATGGTATTAGGCAGGAATTTAGGGGGGTAAAATGGGAAAACAGATGTTCTCAGGGAAAAGCACAGCAGAAATGTGGAGGTTGTTTAGGGACTACTTGCATAGGGTTCTGAATAGGTTTGTCCCACTGAGACAGGGAAAGGATGGTTGGGTGAAGGAACCATGGTTGACAAGAGAGGTGGAAGGTTTAGTCAAGAGGAAGAAGGAAGCCTACTTAAGGTTTAGGAAGCAAAAATCAGACAGGGCTCTTGAGAGTTGTTCAGTAGCCAGGAAGGAGCTTAAGATGGGATTTAGGAGAGCTAGAAGGGGACATGAGAAGGTCTTGGCAAGTAGGACCAAGAAAAACCCAAGGTGTTCTACACGTACGTGAAGAACAGGAGGGTGATTAGTGTGAGGGTAGGACTGCTGAGGGATAAAGGGGGAAACTTGCCTGGAGGTGGAGGAGGAAAAGGAGGTCCTTAATGAATACTTTGCTTCAATGCTCACCAGGGAAAGGGACTTGTGTAGAAAGGTCTGTGTAGAACAGGCTAATGTGCTGGAGCACTTCAGGGTTAATAAAGAAGCAGTGTTGGAGCTACTGCTAAACATTAGGATAGATAAGTTCCCGGGGCCAGGCAGGATATACCCCAGGTTACTATGGGAAGCGAGAGAAGAGGTTGCTGGGCCATTGGCAATAATCTTTGTGTCCTCGCTGGCCACAGGAGTGGGGTACCAGAGAATTGGAGGATACAAATGTTGTTCCATTGTTCAGGGAAGGTAATAGGGATAATCCTGGGAATTATAGACCAGTGAGTCTTACATCAGTGGTGAGCAAATTATTGGAGAGGATTCTTAGGGACAAGATTATGTACATTTGGAGAAGCATAGTCTTATTAGGGATCATCAGCATGGCTTTGTGAGGGGCAGGTCGTGGCTCAAGAACCTAATTAAGTTTTTTGAGGAGGTGACAAAACAAACTGATGAAGGTAGAGCAGTAATGTGGTGGATTTTAGTAAGGCATTTGACAAGGTCTCACATGGTGAGCTCATCCAGAAAGTCGTGAGGCATTGGATCCATGGAAAGTTGGCTGCATGGATTCTGACTTGACTTGCCCACAGAAGGCAGAGGGAAGTAGTAGATGGAGTATATTCTGCCTGGAGGTCAGTATCTAGTGGTATATCACAGGGATCTGTACTGGGACTCCTACTCTTTGTGATTTTTATAACTGTCTTGGATGAGGAAGTGAAAGGGTGGGTTTGTAAGTTTGCAGATGACACAAAGGTTGGTGGTGTTGTGGAAATTGTAGAAAGTTGTTGTAGGTTACAATGGGATATAGACAGGATGCAGAGCTGGGAGGAGAAATGGCAGATGGAGTTCAATCCAGAGAAGTGTGAAGTGTTACACTTTGGAAGGTTGAACTTGAAGGCAGAGAACAAGGTTAATGGCAGGATTCTTAGCAGTATGGAAGAACAGAGGGATCTTGGTGTCCAAATCCTAGATCCCTCAAAGTTGCTGCTTAAGTTGATAGGGTGGTTAAGATGACATTTTGGTGCGCTGGCCTTCATTAGGGGATTCAATTCAAAAGCCATGAGGTAATGTTGCAATTCTATAAAACTCTGGTTAGACCACACTTGGAGTATTGTGTTCAGTTCTGGTCACCTCATTATAGGAAGGATGTGGAAGCTTTAGAGAGGGTGCAGAGGAGACTTACCAGGATCCTGCCTGGATTGGAGAGCATGTTTTATGAGGATAGGTTGAGTGAGCTAGGGCTTTTCTCTTTGGAGCGAAGGAGGATGAGGGGTGACTTGATAGAAGTCTTCAAGATGATAAGAGGCATAGATTGAGTGGACAGTCAGAGACTTTTTCCCTTGAGCAAAAATAGCTCACACGAGGGGCATAATTTTAAGGTGATTGGCGGAAGGTATCGGGGATGTCAGAGGCAAGTTTTTTTACACAGAATGGTGGGTGCGTGGAATGCACAGCCAGAAGTGGTTGTGGGGGAATGTACATTAGGGACATTTAAGTTACTCTTAGATTGACACATGAATGATAGAAAAATGGAGGGCTATTTGGGAGGGAAAGGTTAGATGGATCTTAGAGCAGGATAAAATGTTGGTACAACATCGTGGGCTGAAGGGTCTGTACTGTGCTGTAATGTGCTATGTTCCCACCAACTCTTCTCAGACCATCCTATGTCTTCAACCAATCACAATTCCCACCTCCTCCCATTCCCCAAAGCAATCCTATTTGCTCTACCCAACCCAATCACATCTCCCTTTGCTATTCTAACAGCCAATCAGCAGCACTTCCCTCAATATCTTGATCTGACTATTGGTCCCCTAATTACCCCTGCCATTTGATGCTCCTACCTTCGCCACAAAGAAGCTCCTTCCTCCCCCAATGCCAACCAAAACTATAATGCTGGAATGCCTGATGCAAAGGCCTCCCAGAATAAGCTAGCAAGATCATTGATATTTTGCACTGCAGAATTGTTATAACGAGTCCTCATGAAAACATTCCCACTCTGCCATGCATTGCTGATTGAACATGCCTTTCCAGAAAATCCTCCACAGCATTTGTGGATAAAATGATGATTAATTTCAGCAGTGGGAAGAATTCAGAAATGGGCAAAACTTGGGGAAAATTACAGGATAGAATGTGCATGTGGAAGGCGATTCAGTGGATGGGTATCATTGGCAAAATGTGGCAAAATCACAGGGCAAAATGTGACAGCAGTGGAGTAAACAATCTTTTGAATATAATAACCATGTGATAATCCATTGGATAATATCAGCCACTGTCCTATTATTCAACAACACTGTTTTTAGTTGATTGAGAACCTCAGACCAGGCACAAAGCTCACGCCCTTCCAGGCAGTCTTCTGATATGCTTCTGGAACCTAGACTTGATACACAGACACCTCAGGGTATTGGAAAATGTCACCAGTGTTGTCTCTAGAAGGATAAGCAGACCAAAAGTTCTCCCCCAGGCCAACATACACTGCATTGAGACCTTAATTACATGCACTAGGTTCCACTGGCAAACCATGTTGTTTATATGTCCAGTTCCAGGCTCCTGATATCCAATACCAAGCAGACTCTCTCTTCTGTGCTCAATCACTGGAAGAGATTACCAGGTAGATGGAGAAAAAGGTTAAAGAATGTGCTCAAAGCCTCTGGGAATCTCCGCTCAAAGTGGAGTAGGAGCATTCAGAATGGCATTGAGAACCTTGACTCTATGACCCAATAACATGCAAAAGCTCTGTGTAACTGGCGGAAGGAGCAAAGTACCTCATAAACTACCTACTCCCTCCTCCAAAATCCCCAAGTCACATCCTGCCCCATCTCTGAAAGAGTCTGTGGTTCCCAAATTGGCATCATCAATCACCTCAGAACCCAGAAAACTGGACTGGGAGTAAGTCGTCCACAATCCTGAGGGACTGCCTATGAAGAGGAAAAAGGTTGTGGTACTATTTTTGCAGCATTTTGGAAGATTCTGTTTATAATCCTTAATAAAGAAGCAATTTCATTTTTTTTCAAATGTGTTTATTACAACTCCACTTTTAGTTTTATGAGACCAGTTACTAAAGAAATTAAATAAAAAACACTTTCTGCTCAAATGGATTCTTTTCCCTCTAAATACCTTTGTCACTTCAGTTGCAGCTGTGTGTTACGATGATATTATAGACTGCAATTTTAGAAGGATCTAGGCATCTCACAATGTATTTTCTTGAGTCTGAATCAAGGATAATTATGAGTAATTTTATAATCTGAATATCTAAAAGTAGCAAAGAACAATTTTTTTGAAATTCTTAATTTCAGTGATTTTGCTTGTAGGTTCCATTCCCTGTCAGTCTTGGTGTCAGCTGGGAAAAAAATTAAGCATTCATTATTTTTTTAATTGCAAATCTTCAGTTGACATCAAAGGCCCACAGTTGTAGGTCAAAGGAACAAAACCAATCAGGGAATAGTAGTTAGGTGACAGGGAACTTACCTTTTCAACAGCTGTACTGATGCTGACAATGAGGTTTAGTTCTGAGAACTACTTAGTTAAAGAAGAAGATTCAATGTGATATAGGTAGTACACATGTTCAGAGCTAAGCAGGAACAAAAAAGAAAGCAACAGAGAAGACTGACCTTCACAGTTATCTATTAAAGACTAGAAAGATTCCAGTGGGAGATAAAAAGTAGAAAAGATGCATTGATATTGGAAGTATGTAAATGCACAGAAAATTATGTTGCAAGAGGCTGCCAATTGTCCAACAGGTTCATGGAGACACAAGATGAAGGGTTGACAGTCTATTTCCACCTACAGCTGCTGGTACGGAGACTCCAATGCAAAGGATCACAAGAGGCTGCAGAGGGTTGTAAACTCAGCCAGCTCCATCAGGGGCACAACTGTCCCCACCATCAAGGACATCTTCAAGACGCAGTGTCTCAAGAAGGTGGTATCCATCACCAAGGACCCTCACCAACTGAGACATGCTTTCTTCTCGTTACTACCACTGGGGAGGAGGTACAGGAGCCTGAAGACCCACACTCAATGATTCAGGAACAGCTTCTTCCCCTCCGCCGTCAGATTTCTGAACGGTCCGTGAACCCATGAACACTACTTTGTTTTTCCTCTTTTTTTCTTGCACTATTTTGTAATTTATAGTAAGTTTATGCCTTTGCACTGTACTGCTGCCGCAAAACAACAAATTTCACGTCATATAAGTCAGTGATAATAAACCTGATTCTGGTTTTGATTTGCTGTTTTGCCTGTTCCTGTGCTGTACTGATCTATGTTCTATGATCAATGTTCTATGTTTTATCTTCAATGTTCTCTTTGGAAAGATCTCGTTGCCCATTCCCAGCTCTCTGCTAGAAAACCATCTGCTATTTTCACTGTGAAAACCATGCTTTCACAGCTGATGTCTGAATCCTCATATGGTGACCTTGGCAAAACATTTTGTTGGAGCATAATAAGACAAGAGGATCAGCCATTGCTGTTATTTCCAGATTAGGACAAGGAATTTCTTGATCTGTCCAACAACAACTGATGAAATGTTTTCACTGTAACGAGAATTCCAAAAGCCTTTTCTCAGTTTGCACATTGTTTCCCTCACTCTTTGGTGCTGCAGGTGGTGAGACTGTTTTCTCTTGGCCGCTGTCCAGTACATGACCAACTACATCGGCTGCTCCATTACTCAGAACATCGCATACAAGTTTCATCATAATTAATTAGCAAAGACTCAGTATTGTAAACTCTTCCTACACAATTCTACTGCTGTTCCAGACACAATTCCATTTCTTCAGTGACTGAGGTGATAGCAAAGATCTGGCAGAGTGCTGGACCATACCCAGGAATGAACTACGTTCTGCAATGTTTTCAGATTGCCTTAGCCTTCACAATTACTTCTTTTTCTTTGACTGGTTGCATCTGCTTCTGACCCAAAGTTAACAACATAGCGCCATACAAACTTCATTCTTCTGAGTGTTACACTGTGTAGCCACTCAACACTGCTAATATTCAGAGGTTTTCTTCAGCAATTGCAGCTTTCAGTACATCATCTTGACTGCACAGTGATCTATACCTTCGATACCTTGTCCGCTGTAGTTGACAGATCTTTGACGATCACACCTTAGGATAATTTTGTGAAGGAATAATGGTTCTAATGTGCAATAATTGTCAGACATTGATGACCCTCCTGATCCATGTCCAGCTGAGAAGAGGGTTCAGTATTGCCCGGTATGTAGGACAATGTTGACTCCGATTGACTACATTCAGATTTTCTACAAGATGAG
>JARFYF010000066.1:4048946-4059864 GCA_030265395.1 Rhina ancylostomus
GCTCTGCTTTCTCCACTGTGGTCAGTGTCTTTCTTGTGCATTCATTTCTTTGACTTGTACCCCTACCTCTTCATATTTCTTGCTCTGCTGTGTTAATATTATTACTATTCTGCTGTTCTATTCGTACAGTCTTATATCCTCGTCATTTACCATTAAATACTTACCTTTACTTTCCAGGCTATTCCCATCAATACTTCTGCATACTGATTCCTCTTCAGATTCCAACCTACTGAAAATTTCTCCCTCTGTCTGTTACTGTTCTCTTAGTTTATTTTCCATGTCTTTGCTGTCATCTCCACCATGCTTTCTTTTTGTTATCTTGCTTTGCCAAGGTCTGTGAATAGAAGCAGTATGGGAACTAGGGCTAGCAGCCAGCATTTGTGTAATGGAGCTGCTAGAAGTGTGGCCAAGGCTAAGTAGGATGAGAAGCCAGGGCTGGAAATCTTGGAATAGAGGAGAACTGCAAGCCTGAAGTGATTAGAGTTCAAAGAAATTAAAAATTAGTATTAGAAATTAATGACACTGAAAGGTGATAAATGCAAACATTTTGAGAGAGCTGGTGAGAGAGATAGTGGATGAACCCCCTGTCATTTTCCAACATTCCTTGGATTCTAGTATGATTCCCACGGATTGGAAGGTGGCAAATGTAAAAACACTTCTTAAAAAATGCAAAGAACAATAGAAAGAAGACCAGTTAGCCTTATGTCAGAGGTAGGAAAATGCCAGATAATTAAAGAATTGGTAACAAAGCATTTAGAAAATAATAATAAGATTAGACAAAGTCAACATGAAGTTATGAAAAAGCAATCATGTTTGACAAATCCATCAGTAATTTGAAGGTTCAATAAGCAGAATAGATAAGGCAAACAATTCTTTGTGTATTTGGACTTTCAGAAGGCCTTCAATGTGGTTCTATAGGATCAGTGCTAGAGCCCTAACTGTACACAATCGAAATCCATGATTTGGATGAGGGCTCCAAGTGTAATATGTCCAGGGTTGTTGATGGAAAGTTGGTGGCAGTGTGGGCTGTTAGGAGAATGTAGAGGGATATAGACAGATTAAATGAATTAAGTTACATGACAGGTTATATAAATGTTGAAAAATATGAGGTCATCCACTTTGGTAGAAAAAATAGAAACATGCAGTGTTTTTTTTAAATGGTGAGACATTGAAAGGTATTGGTGTTTAGAGGGAGTTGCGTGCCCATGCAACAAAAATTGACATGCAGGCATAGCAAGCAATTCAAATGGTCAGCAGTATGTTGGCTTTTATTGTCAGTGGAGTTGATGACAAGAGCAAGGACATCTTCCTTAAATTATATAAAGCCTTAATGATATCACATTTGGAATACTGTATGTAGATCTGCTTTCCCTAACTGATGACAGATGTACTTGTGACAGAAGGGTGTGCAGCAAAGGTTCACCTCATTTATGATGGGAGGTTGATCATATGAGAGATTAAGATGACAAGGAGATGAGATCTATACGAGCTTCAAAGAATGAGAGGTGATTTAATTGAAATGCACAAACTTCTTACAGAACTCAACAACATGGGTGCAATATTTTCCCTGGATGGGGTGTCAAGAACCAGAATCACAACCTCAAAATAAGAGGTCAGCAAATCGGGACTGAAATGAGAAGGAATTTCTTCACCCAGAGGATAGTGTATCTTTGGAATCCTTTACCCAAGAGGGTTAAAGAGACTTTGTCACTGTGTATTTTGAAAATGGAGATCAACTGCTTTTAGGCAACTAAGGAGTGTGATGTTACTGCCGGAATGTAGTTCTGAGGTAAAAGGTTAGCCATGATCTTATTAATGGCGGAGCAGACTCAAAGACTGAATGGCCTACTCCTATTTTTCTTATGTTCCAATGTAAAAGCCTGGCTGAAGATTTAAAGTGGCTGAGAACAAACAATGGAACGAAAGAAGCTATAAAGTGTGAAAGTAGTAGGGAAAAAAGACATTGGTGTCGCATGGAGCTGACCCAGCAGCAGAAAGGAAAGCAGAGATCCTAGTATGGGAGGAACCTAAGAACAAAGAGTGAGGATGGAACCATATGACTTTTTTTATTCATATATGGGATGTGGCCAGACTATCGTGGCCAACAGTTATCACAACCCGTAATTAGCTTCAGAAAATAGTGATGAACTGTTGCAATCTTCTTGGTAAAGTGCTGTTAGTTAAAGATTTCCTGGGTTTTGATCCAACAGTGATGATGGAGTACAGTATACGTTTTCATGTCAGCATAGTGTATGACTTGAGGAAGCGTTTCACTTGAATTTGCTTCTCTTGTTCTTCTTGTTACTTGCTTTGTCCTAAATTCGTCAAAGGCTGTTGGAACTGCATTCATCTTAGTAAATGGAGTCCATTCTGTCACATTCATCGTGTGTCACCAAATCTCTATCCTTCTTTAACCACAGTATTTATGTGGCTGGTTCACTTAAGTTTCGGGTTAGAGTTGTGACACAGGATGTTACTGGAGGGAGATTTATTGACTGTGATACCAAAGAATCTCAAGTGAAGGTGGTTAGACTCTTTGTTGGAGCTGGTCAGTGTCTAGCATTTGTGTGGTTTCAATAATGCTTGCTACCAATAAACTCAAGCCTGAATGATACCCATATTTTGTGACTTGCATGCACAAACTACTTCATTATACAAGGAGTTTCAAATGAAACAATGTTGTGCAATTATTAGTTGACATCCCTCTTCTGAACTGAAGGAGGGAAATCCATTGATGAAACATGTGAAGATGGCCGGGCCTAGAACATTGCAGTGATGTCCTTGGGGGCTGAGAAGATTGATCTCCAAAAATCAGAACCTTCTTCCTTTGTGCTGAGTAGGACTTCAGCCAAGAATAATCTCTCACTCTGTCTAAACTTGAACTAAGGCTGTAATAAAGTCCAAAGCCAAGTTTTCCTAGAAGTACACAAACTGAACAATAGTAAGCAAGGCCTTGAAGGTATAGATAGTGGTGGAATACAATTTTGCTAATATGCCACACAATCTTATGAATATCTAGGTGCCCTGAAATCAAAGCCACACAACTCACAAAAGGGACATCCTCACTATGAAGAAGGGACTTTTAATTCATGAAGACCATGCATTGATTACTTCTAGCAGCACATTCATGAACAGTTACACCTGCAACTGGTTGACTGGTTAAAGTGAGTTCACATAGTATTTTTCCTTCATGTGGTTCTTTCTTACAACACAAAAGGAGGCTATTTGGTCTCTCAGATCCATGTTGGCACCTGGTCCATTCCCACTCAGGTTTCCTGAAGCTCTGTAACTCACACGTACCTTTAAAATCACTTTTAGTTTTTGTGTCACTTAGACAGATCAAGGGCTAATTAACAGGACCTAATTAACCAACATGCTCCACTTTGGGATGTGGGAAGAAACGGGAGCACCTTGCAGAAAGCACTTGCAGAAAGTAGGTGCAAACTCAAGACAGGAGAAAAAATATTCTTGTGTGACGATCTCAGTATTGACTTAAACCACAAGAAGTCTCATGGAATTTCATCACACATGGGCAAAGGGAGAACTTTTCACTTGCTATCTTCCCACAGCTGACGAATCAGTACTCGTCCATGTTGAACATCAAGAGAAGGGCACAGAATGCACTTTGACCAGGGACCTTACTGTCCACCAGCAAGGACAACTTTGTGGCACCTCCATCTAGCCAAGTTCCCAGAGTGGGACAGTCATGAGTGAACCAACTTGAAGGATAAATCCACTTGATCACATCCTCTGAATTTTATCCGTTACAGTTGAATCTATCCATGGCAATACTGGTAAGGGTAATCACTGCACATTTCGTGTGGCAACGAGTTCATATCTTCACACTGAGGACACAATTGATCACGTTGTGTGACACTAACACACAACACAATAAGGGATCTATTCACACTGGATTCAACTGCTCAAAACTTTGCATTCATGAAGGTTGGTATGCCATCACCAAGAAGTTGTACAGCATGCTTGCTGTCATTAGTCAGGGCATTGAGTATAAAAGTCGAGAAGTCATGTTACAGCTGCATAAAACTTTCATTTGGCCAC
Organism: Rhina ancylostomus; assembly: GCA_030265395.1. NCBI lineage: Eukaryota > Metazoa > Chordata > Chondrichthyes > Rhinopristiformes > Rhinidae > Rhina > Rhina ancylostomus. The sequence goes on from JARFYF010000066.1 coordinate 4,053,006, forward strand.
ACTTGGAGGATTGTGTGCAGCTTTGATCGCCCCATAAGGAAGGATGTGGAGGCTTTGGAGAGGGTGCAGAAGAGGTGTACCAGGATGTTGCCTGGATTAAAGATTAGTTATAAGGAGAGGATGGACAAACTTGGATTGTTTTCTCTGGAGCATTAGAGGCTGAGCGGAGATCTGATAAAAGTTTGTAAAATTATGAGAAGGGTAGATAGTCAGCCATTTTCCCCAGTGTGGAAACATCAAATACCAGAAGACATGGCTTTAAGGTGAGGGGGGGGAATGTTTAAAGATGTGGAAGATAAGTTCCCCCCCCCCCCACCGAGATTGGTAGGTGCCTGGACTGCACTGCCAGCGGCGGTGGTGGAAGCAGATACGATAGTGACATTTAAGAGATATTTAGACAGGCAATGAACATGCAGGGAATGGATGGATGTGGGTGATGTACAGGCAGATGGGATTCGTATAGTTTGGCATCATGGTTGGCCAGACATCATGGCTGAAGAGGCAGTTCCTGTGCTGTTCTATGTTCCAACTACAGTCATAGCTCACACAAAGGAAGATGGTTCCTATTAATGGAGGTCAAACATTTCAGCCCATGACATCACAGTGGGAGTTCTTAAGGACCAGGTCATCTTCAACTGTTTCATCAATGGCTGTTCTTCTACCAGGATGAGACCTTTCGATCTACAAAATCTGCAATGTCTAGCACAAGGACAAAAGGAGAAAGTACTTCAGCATGTCAAAACTTGCAGGTTCCCTTTCCATTCTGAGTTGGAAATATGTAACTAGTTCCTTTATCTAAATCCCGGAACTCCCTACCTGCCTCTATGAGAGAACTTTTCATAAAGTAGCACTTCCAAAAGAACCTCCTACCCGCACTCCCCCACAGCTTTTTCAATGCAAAATAGGAATGGTCAATGATTGCCGGTACCTTACCAGCAACACCTACTTCCTGCAGATAAATTTTTAAGAAGAAATCATATTTGAAAACTGAACAGCTGTTTCCTCCCCATTGGGACTCAGTAAATCATTTTGGTGGGGAAATAATAAGGAAACTATTGAGTGAATGTAATTTCTTGTCGAATTGTAAATTGACAGTTGTGACAATTGTCATAAAAATTTTTGTCAAGTATCCTGATTGGTGGTAGGTTTAATTCCCTTAAATGAAGTCCTGATACCAGATCTCAGGATTCAAGAATAATAAATAGTATGAAAAATGGCAATAAGGACAAACCCTGAAAACATAGGCGCTTGCTCCAAGCATCATTTTGTAAGAGATAACACACCTTCCAAATTCACTTCAGTGTAATAGATAACACTAAATCATAATCATGTTCATAATGATATATGGGATCTTGAGTTTGAGGTCAAGTCCAGAAACACAATTGATCATCCAGAAACACATGTAGTAATTTAGTAATAGTCTCATATCCTTGCTAAAATATAAGACTTATTATATTACTGCATGTTTTAGTACCCTTGCCAAGTTTTTTTATCATTATTTGTATTTGAGTAAAAGGAAATCAAGAGAAGTTGGCATTTTGCTTTGGCATTTGCTGTACTGGTGACCAGAGTTATCAATTACTTCAAGTCTCACTAAGAGCCACTTAAAAACATTTGAAGCAAATAGCTGTATGAACCATGCCCATTAAATTTGTAATTTGCATTCCAACATGATTCAGTCCAACTTAAGCAATGCATTCCTCTAATGTCAGTTTCAATAATGGGCATATTGCTCCTTTGAAAACAGCTTCAAATTGGACTGAGTAATTGTATAAACAAAATTAACTTCAATTTTTTTTGAATAGTCACTTTTATTAGATTGCAAACACTGAAGTTTTGATTCCTTTGTGATGAACCTAAGTAACTCAATCGTGCATTTATTTTGTAGCACTTAGTATTATTTAAAAGCAGAGTGAAGACATTTTATTTTTAAACACTTGAAAATTTTAAACAATATATACTTACACATTTAGAAATTATATGTTTATTTGCTTACTTGAATGATTTCAAAAGCTTTGTAAATAAGGATTAATGTGTACATCTACAGGAGCTAAGAGAAATGCCAATTACTTTCCATGTACTAATTCCTAAAATTTACTTGAATAAATAAAGTTTTTTTTCTGAATTATTTTCACTATAGATGCATGCTTCTGCCATTTACAACAGCATCTTCCTGGTACAGCACACTCTTGGGTTTAACAAACAATGGGCTGAATCATTCTAACAACTACTAGGCAGACCTGAAGAGAACCACCAGTCAGCTGCAAAGCATGCATCAAAGTACTTGGACATCCACACCTATGCACTGAGATATGGAATTATAGAATGGGCTAGAAATGCACATCGAACCTTCTGCTCTACCCACTGATACTTGTTCTTCATTTGCCAGAACCAATACTAACCATACCTTCTTGTTGCAAAAGAAATATACTGGTTAAGGAAGTTCTTAAGAGTATACTTTAAGTATTTCTCCCCCTATTTTCCCCCTTATGTCATTATTGACTCAATCTAGTCTAGAATGGTTGAAGTCCTCCATTACTACTCTGGAGCTTTTGTGAAATTTCACTGCAAACTTACTCTTCTATATCCCTCCCACTATAGAATACTCACAAATGTAATAGTGCCTCTTAACCAAATACTTTCATTCCTTGCCCATTTCCAGATATTCTCTCAGGGCAGGGATTTGAGAGGCAGCTTCAGAAAATCCACACTAGCTGAGTAGTTACATTCAAATCGAAATTATCTGCTAAGCAAAACAATGCAGATTCTAGAAATTGGAAATTAGATAGTAAGTTCTTGAAGTACACAGCAGGTCAGGTAACTAATGGAGAGAGAAACAGGGTTAGTAATTGCAGAATTATCTAATGTATAACCCATAAATAACAAGCATTATGGTAAATTAATGCTGCCTCTGGAATGTTAATTGTAATGGTTTTAAAATGTGCAAAATAATCCATAATTTGATGCAAATAGAAAGTAAATGAAAATCTCATTCAAAAATGAGATGTTGCATGTGCTGGTATAAAATTGAGCAGATTAGTGTTGACAGGTGTTGAAGGACAAAAACAGAAGGGAGGCACTGCAGCCGTTCAGGCCCATTCCACTATTCAGTGATTATATGTATCTGTGATTTACCTGTTCTTGGAGAGATGGAGCCTTACGCTGGCTGCCAAGATAAGGGTGCCTTATTCCCCAGAAGTGTAATTTCTCACCTAAAAAGTTCAAACATTCATCAGTAGGTAACATACCACAAGTAAAGCACTATACTACTATTCTTCCTACAAATTCAATCAGCTGGAAAATATACTCCATAGCATTTGTCAGTGCACAATGTAATGGAATTTTTTTTAAAATCCTGATCACCAAACCATTTGGGTACTTTGTGCAGTGGTAGCACTCTTCCTGAAATCATATGTGGGTCCCCTTTGTATATGAAGAGTACCCTGAATCATCCACACACAGCAGAATATGCAATCACCTTTACCCTTCAATACCAGTCTAGTCAACAATTCACTTCTAGTGCTCTATCCAATTCTACAATAGCAAGTGACTGGAGGAAAATTCTTTATGCTAGTTTCATACTGCAAGTCCTATACTATAATGGGAAGTGCCTAGAGTCTTGTGCAAAATAGGCTATCTGGTAACCTTACTCATAACTAGTGTTGATCTCTGCTATAACACATGTTTAGACATATTGCATTTTCTATACAATGTCATCATTCCTAGTTGTACATTTAAAGAGACATTTACTAATACATTCACATTTTCATTACCACTGTGCTTAACTGGGGGTTATATAGGACCAGCTTTGGAGGTGGCTTGTTTTGTGAAGAAGTTCACCATTCATTTATATCAAATGGAATAATGTATTGATGTGATTCATCTTTGGATAAGTGAAAGGGAAATATATTTCATCTCATGAAGGATATTACCACACAAATCAGTTACTAATGACTCAGTTGACTAAAATTCAAAAGTTTAAAGCATTTCTGGATTTGGAGTCAACCATGGAAATTCATTAATAAATAATGATGGATAGGTCTGGAAGATGAAGTAGCAGCATTTTTATGTACTTAAACTTTCTGAACTGTCATTTTCTTGAAGATCCAAGAGCAATTGGAGACCTGTATATTCTATGTGAGATGGATGATTGTTTAGATAATACACATAGAAAACACATTAAAGGTAAACAGTAAATTGCTGTTCTGTTTGGAAAGATGGTTTGGGGCTTTGACCATGGGGGTGAGTAGGGGAGTAAATGGGTAAGTGGTATCACATGAAAGGGGTCAGAATTGGGGGAAAATGATCTATTGAACATCAAGACTGCTGGAGAGAAAATGAGGACATTTTGCTCTGGAAAGGAGAAGGGGTAAAGTAGAAATGCAAGAAATGAGGCAAAACATTGGAGGCTACTCTCGATCAAAGAAAAATGAATACACTAGAAGCACACTTGTAATGGAAGGAGGCATCATGAAATTGAGAAGCTTCACAGGAAGCAAAGTTAGGTGAAAGTGTAGTCAAGGTAGATGTGGGTGTCAGACGGCTTGTAATGGCTGCTGGTAGTAAGCCTGTCCCAAAATGCAGAGTGATAAGTTGGGGAAAGGGTGTGAACATTGGAGATGCTGAAGATTAGAGAAGGATGGAAACTGACAATATAACTGATGTAATTTTCTAACTCAAGGTAAAAATCAGGAAATAGTAGCAATTCAGTCATCAATGCACCAAAACAAGAGGTGAGTGAAGGAGTTTGAATAGAAAAGTAGTAAAGGATGTTCAACATATCCTATAAAAGGACAGATAGAGCTTGAACTCCACAGCTTTCCCAAGCATCACTTTTTATTTGGAGGAAAATTATTCTGATAATAGACAGCCTCAGTCAACTTGCAACAGCCATTGTCTGGAGAGATGGCTTCACACCCTCATTTTCTGACCTGAACAAGTACAGAGCCTGCTCAACCTCATCACATGATGATTACCAACCTGTGTTCCTGCATCAGCCTCAAAGGGAAAACCAATTGCCGATTGACCCTAAACAATGGTGTCCCACATGCCTACATGTTCATACCAAGCCTCTATATTTAATTTGTGGATATCCAAACTATGAAATTGTGCATGTAGAACTATAATGAAGACAATGCTTTCTGCAGGACACTTGCAAACTAAGATGAGTGCCTCATCTTTTCCTCCTAACAATCATGCAACCATCTGTAAACTGATTAGTTTCTGTGGGCAAGAAGCTCAGAGCATTGCTCGCCTGAAATACCTTGTCCACTCTGACTTCCAAAACCTCTGCCAAGACCATGAAGGACTAGACCACTGGCTTTGGCTGTCTACTTATGACCGATTGCTGTTTTTTTTAAAAATATGATTGCTCCTCATTCAGCCCTCAGCTTATACTGCAATGAGAATTGAATCTGGGATGCTGAACTCAATCCCAGCTAATTGGCTTCACACTCTGTGAAATCATCCCAATTTAGGTCCTCAGAAATCTGTAAAGAGAATAAATAATTGAAGAAATTTGCACAAATCCAGACCTCCAAGTTTATAGAACTCTCAACAGGCCACCACAACCTAATCTTAAATCAAAGAAGATCAATGCAACATCATATCCAGCATCATCCAACAGCAAGACCTAATGAAAAAAGTACTGGAACAGATATCATCCCAACAAACAGTCCATCACTGATCCCACAAAGATACCACTGGACTCAGATTGTCTTGAAGAATGTGGGCAATCATTACTGGATTGCCCATGGGAGAAGCAGCCTTCTGCACCACTGGAAAGTTAGCTCCAACTGAGTGACATATGACTCATGTGAAATCACACAGTGGACCATGTCATAAACCACCACCCAAGATGGATGTTTGCTGAGAATTTCCTAACCTTTCATCTGGAAGCACCTGAAGCCATCACATGTAGTGGCAAATACTACCAGTATAAACTTATGCTTTGAATAAACACTTCAAAAATGTTTATTTCCTCTCATTTTACTACTTTCAGTATTGATATTTTAAAGTATATTTGAAAATAGGCACTGATTTATTTTCAAGGAATATTATCATTGGGAATTACATTTAGCATTTACTTTCCAGCACAAATCTTGTGACAGATCCTGTTGAACTGAATTACTACTTCATTCAAGTGAGCTATCTTGACAGAAACGACAGCAGTTCATTAATTTCATAGAGGTTTAGTTACTCAAAGCTAATCTAGGCTTAGAACCTAACCATAATTAAGTGATAAGTATATGTACTTCTAACATAACTCATTACTTTAACTTTTTCTTTTATTATTTTTCTGTTCCAGACATCAATGAATGTGAGATTAGTGCACATAATTGCCACAGGTATGCTATATGCACAAACACACCAGGAAGCTTCAGATGTGCATGTGCAGAAGGCTGGTCTGGAAATGGTATCAAATGTTCTGGTAAGAATGCTTTTGTGAAAAGACAAACAAAATATAATTGTGAATACATACAAGGAAATCCGCAATCTTGACACTTTTCAGTTTTCTGTTCTTAACATTTGTGCACATTTTTTAAATTTTGTTTTTGAATATTACATGTGTAGCCTGCATGTACAGAAACCATTATAACCCAACCAGAAAGGAACAGTGACTGTTACAAATGCTGCCACAGATCACACAAAGCCAGGACTATAGTTACCCCTCCAGTGTTTGGTTCCTTGTACAAAATTAAAATAATTGACATTGAAGACTCCTCTACAGAGATCAGTTAATAAATTGGTTTTCTTATGATTGTCACAATGTTGATCGAGAGCAAACTCACAGAGAACCCAAATGCAGCACACCAATACAAGACTGAAGTCAGGATACTTCCTCAGGACAAACACAGGC
>JARFYF010000066.1:4078946-4092142 GCA_030265395.1 Rhina ancylostomus
ACCTACCCGTAGGTCTTTGGAATGTGGGAGGAAACCAGAGCACCCGGAGGAAACCCACGCAGATACGGGAGAACGTACATACTCCTTACAGGCAGCGGCAGGAATCGAACCTGGGTTGCTGGCGCTGTAATAGCGTCGTGCTAACCACTACGCTACCATGCCACCCCTATGCTACCATGCCGCCCCGTACCGTACCACATGAGGAAGACTGAACCATTGGCCTTGGTGCCCATCACAAACTGCATTCATTGGCTACCAGCTCAATCCCTCTCCCTGTCCACCATGCCAAAATAGACTATTCACAGCCTTTGGATCCCTGAGCTGAGCTTCCTACCTCAAAACCACTCCATCACCAAAATTGCCTACTTGTCACTTTGCAGAATTCCTTATCTCTACTTTTTCAGCATGTCTGCTGCTGGAAAGTTTGTTATTGTTACCAATGCGAGTCTTTCATCATGCCACCTTGCACCATCCATCAACACGACTTCATCCAGAGCTCTGCTGCTTGTATCCTAAATTGCACTGTTCACATCTGTTCTTTGATCACTGTCTGATCTAATTGTGTCCCAATTTTTAAAATTCTCATCCTTTCATGACCTTCAGGGTAATCATCCAACAATGCACCTGCTCTTCCTGCAGGCTACAGGCCTCTGAGATCTCCAACCTCCTGCACTTCTAATCTCACGGGCATCCCTAGTTTTCAGTGTTCTGCTACAGGCAGATTTTTCTCAGGAGCTTAAACATTAAGCTCAGGAATTCAGTCTTAGTTCTCCACTTTTCTTCCTTAAGATTTCACGGAATTGCCAAACATTGACACTGACCAAACTTTCAGTGACCTGTCATAATATCCCCCCTTGGGACCCTATGTCAAGTTTTGTTCCTGTAAGATGTCTTAAGATCTATAACTATGTTAAAGATGGTCTGTAAGTTCAAGTTGACGATGTAGTAAGTAATTTGATAGGCCTGAGATCAGCCATTCTTTCTCATCTTAACTTTAGAGCTAGTCACACCACCATACTGTAAGAGGTCTGATGCATTTTTGAGATATCTCCTTTCTTGGAGGAGATAATAAAAATGGAAATCTGGTAGCAGTTCATCATTGCCAAAGGGTAGACAATAAAGTTCACAGAGAATTATGAATCAGTGCTGTGTAGTAGCTAAAAATTTTAACATGAAAATTGCAGTGTAGTTGTAAGCAGAGTACAGCTTTCTACCCCATTAATTCATAACTGTACTTTTACACTGATCAATGGATGGTTGGTTTAATCCACAAGTTGATACCAGTGTAACAGCATGTGGAATTAATACACATTCCTGAATTTCTGATCATTGCCATAGAAGAGGCTCCAGAAAAGAAGGGAAAGTCACTGACATTCTGCCAATTAATAAAGATTAGCATTTGTGGAGGGATAAGAGCTATGTATGTCATTGGAAAAGTGACACATCTCAGGGAAAAGATATCCCTTTTAGGGTGAAGATATTTAAAACAATGAAGACTTGCATCTCTATAGAATGTTTCACATCTTCTGGATGTCACACTCTGCTTTACCTTTAGATTTGTAATCACCATTGTAATGAAAGAAATGTAACAGACAGTTTGCATACAATAAACTTCCAGATAATAGCCAGGTAATTTATTTTAGAGTTATTGAATGAGGAATAAAAATTGGCTAGAAAATTGGGGACTATGCTCCTATTATAAATAGGGCTATTTTAGTGTCTTCCTGAGAGAGCAGGTATAGACTTGATTTTTTTTTATTAAGCACACCTTTAGACATGCACTGGATTCAGTCTATATTTTTATGTTCAAGGATCTGGAATGAAACATAAACCCACAATTGTATGACTCTGGCATGAGTACTATCAACAGTTCAACGCTAACAAACTAGTTACAATGTTATAGTGAGATTGTCTGCTGATAGGAAAACACATCAAATGAATACATGTCTGTTAGGCTGATTACTTAATTGAATTCTCATTTTTGAGAAGCAGACCAATAAAATTTCAATTTAGATGTGAAAAAACAATTCTTCTCCCCAAGTGAAAATACATTGGTATTTCTTCTTCATTTGCCCAGATATTGATGAATGTGAGCGGCAGCCATGTGGCAATGGGACCTGCAAAAACACAGTTGGCTCATATAACTGCTTGTGCTTCCCGGGATTCATGATTTCACATAATAATGACTGCATTGGTAAGATAACCATAGTGTTCTTTTGTTCTAAGCAAATGTAAAGATGTACAGGTACAAATGAAAATGCTTTATGAAATATTTTTGCCATTCTACAACAATATAATTAAATCAATCACTTGTGGTTCTGGAAGAGGAAGGAAAATTGCAAGGAAATCTTTCCTGTTCAAATAATTAGCCCATTTTATATTGAGAAAGAATAAGGATTTTCATGTACCTACGCCTGCAAAGACCAGTGGAATTAACTTTCAAATTGTCACTGTATCCCCGGCCCGTACTCCAGAGGAGTTGACGACTAGAACTGAGGTAGGGACATAATTTGTAAACATGCTTGCTGTGCCCAGAATAAACAGTGAACAGCAAGCTGCAGATTAAAGCCTTTGTTTACCTGTAGCAGAACTCCTGGTGAGAACTTCCTGAATGGAGTTTACTTTGACCTAACCAACAAGATCTTATGTAACGAGGCAGGACATTCTCCTCATAAATCCTGCAGAAACGCTTTAGCAGCTGATCAAGCTGCATGCCTAGGTTGAACCACCTGTCAAGCATATTGAATGTCTCTGATTTCAAACATTCAAATGAAATGTAGTATTACAATTTTTTTAGTATTTTAAAAACATAAAAATACTGTAAAATTAGAAACAAAAGTGATAAAATATTGAAGTAAAAATGTAAATTTTATGAAATATGTATCTCCTTCAAAGTAATTCCTCACCATTGAAATGAGTGGTATTGCTGAACCTGCTCTAAGTCACACCTAGCACAGATTTCCCAGCACTGGAGGAATTTGGTACTTCAAAAATAAAAGTACACATAGACTGACAAGGGTAAGAAGAGTTACATGGGAAACTGTCAGTAGTTATACACAGAATTGCTGGCATGTTGCGAGATGTTCAGAGTTAATGTTAAACATAAAACAGGACTTTAAATAAAATTATAGATATAGTTGTTTGACTGACATGAAGTCATCTTTTTAATACAAATTATTTTTTCTGTATATATTGCTTCTGTTTGCATTCTTATTTTTTTCGTTTATTTGAAACTGTGGCAAAATAAAATTATTTTCTACAACTAATGAGTGGTGTTCTAAGTTGAAAATTGACTTGCAATAGCATAAAATATGTGAATGTGACTATAATTTTGTTCCTCTTTGTTAAACAGATGTTGATGAATGCAGTACCTTAAATGGTGCTCTCTGTAGAAATGGACAGTGCATCAATACTATTGGAACATTCCAATGCCTGTGTCGTGATGGCTATGAACTTACACCTGATAGACGAAGTTGTGTTGGTAAAAAACTTTAATAAGTTGGATGGGAACATTTTAAAACGTTCTGACCTAACACTTACAAGCTTCTGAGTGGCACAGGCTGGGAAAGGGAAGGTGCAATGAGACCTGGGTGTCCTTTATAACAATCAATGAAAGTAAGAATGTAGCTGTAACAGATGATTAAGAAGGCAAACAGTATGTTGGCCTATATAGTGAGAGGATATCTTGAGGATATCAGGAGCAGGGATATCTTGATGTAATTGTACAGGGCCTTGGTGGGACCCAAGGAAGGATGTTCTTGCTGTGGAAGGAGTGCATCAAAGCTGCACTAGTCTGATTACTGGGATGGCAAGCTGACATATGAGAGATCAGATCAAGTAGCCTCTATTCCCTAGCTTTTGGAATAGTGAGAGGGTATTTCACAGAAACCTAACAGGACTGGACAAACTAAATGCAGGAAGGATATTCCCAATAGCAATGGAGTCTAGTCCAGGTCACAGTCTAAGGATAAGCAATAAGCCATGTAAGACAGGGAAGAGGAAAGATTTCTTCACGAAGAGAGGAATGAACCTGTTGAGTTCTCTAAAGCATTTGAAGCCAAATGATCAAATATGTTGAAGAAGGAGTTTTCTATTTTCTGTATTTCTATAAATTAAATTCTGCTGTATTTAAGTGTCCCAAAGAACAAATATGGTGTTGAAAATAGTGCAAAATATTTATTTATATTTCAACTTAATAACAACTAATGCATTTCCAAAAGGTTCCTCAAAATTTGGATGCAGAGCTTTAAGCTGTATATGAAGAACCACTTCATTTTTAGCTCCCCTTAATAGAAATTGCAATATGGAAATATGTTCCAAACTGCTTTCAGGAATGTGTCATGGAACTTAGCAAAAAAAACAGAGACATTTGTCATGGTGTTATATAAAAGGATTTGAGCAATTTACATTTACCTCTGTGATTTACTGTTTTACTCTTGTCTCAACAGATGTCAATGAATGCTTGACTGTACCTCGTCCCTGTGCACCAGGCACCTGTCAGAACTTGGATGGTTCCTACAGATGTATCTGCCCTCCTGGATACTCACTGATAGATGATAAGTGTATTGGTACGGAGTTTTGTTTGTTTTGAAGGAGGTAGGGGAGAACTGGAATTATTGTGACACTGCCCTCAGTTGTCAAGGGAAGAATAGTTAATAAAGAAGCTGAAAGAAGCAAACACAATCATCTCCAGAAGTGCCCTGCCTGCCATTTTGTTATTAGCAAATAGGGAGGCAATGGGATCACATGGAAGCTAAAGTCAAAAATGTACAATGTGTTGTTTAAACCTAATTTTTGAACTAGGAGTGCCCCTCAGGTCTTCACAATCTAAGCTAAACACTTCCCGCACCAGCCCAACCCATCTTCTAATTGCTTTGCCCCTCCAACTTACTTAATTTCTCCTACACGAACCTTCCTTTCCAATCGCTTCAAATTCTTCTTGATTTCTCCCCCTTTCCCAGGACCAACTGAGTCCCTGGTCTCAGTTATTGCTGGTCACATAATAGCCAAAGTTGAAATCCACTGCCAGCAGGCCACCTTAAGACATTTAATGGGTACTTAGTGCTTGCATTCTTGTGTAAATAAGGCTGAGAGTTTAATATTGGTTGTACTGGATCACAGTTCCCTGTGGCCTACTTCCAGGTAGTGCTTCTTTCTATTTCAGACAGCTTTGTACAACATAATTTGATGTAAATAAAATACTATCACTATGCACAAACAAATGTGCCACTCAATAATGTATCATCTCTCCAACTGGTTTCCCCTTGCCATGTCTCTAGATTGTTAGTGTATCCCAAAGAAGTGTTTTATATTATAGGATACATCCCATTAGTACCTAGACGGAGATTTCCCAAATTTTTGAAGTCATGTTCCTTACAGTGGAGATTTTAAAACAGTCGGCACTTAAATGCACTGACAAAAGCAAAATACAAAATCCTATGGCCCACCTATCTGTAATGGGAGCTTCAAGATTAAATTCAAAAGATTATTTATCTCATTTTGTTAACCTTTATAGCTGTTAAGGTATTAGCATTCGAAAGTCATTTAGGATGGTAGTTAAAGAATAAAGTTCCCTGCACACAAGTCCAATCACAAACCTTGTAGTAGTGTGAATCATAGTTTTATATTAGTGTTTACCTAACCTTGAGTTCATTTTCTACAAAGAAAGGTTTGAATGATTAAAGACAAAGTGTAGAAGAGGTTGTCAGTTGGTTTGCATTTATCAGTGTAAGTAGTCTTTATAAGAAAGTGACAAAATAATTAGTGGAATTCTGAAATTGCACAACCTCACAACATTGAAATTCAACTAAAACGGAAAATTTCAGCTTGTCATCTGATTTGTTTATAAGCATTCCCCCATGACTGACATTTCATGTGAATAATTCTGACGAAAATTCACTGTCCTGAAACATTAACTCTGTTTCTCTCTTCATGGATGCTGCCTGACCTGCTGAGTATCTCTAGCATTTTCTGCTTTTATTTCTGCAGGTGTTTTTTTTTGCTTTTTTAAAGCCAGTTAGATTGCATACATAGAATCTGCTTATTAGGACTGGACTTTGGACAAGTTGTATCTGTTAACTCTTAATTACTGGATGCACAACACCACAAAAAGAGTTCATCACTGACCTTCACCACCAAGCAAAAATAAAAATTTCCAATCTGTCATTCTGAGCTCCATTTGAACCTATTCTTCCACAGTTTTCCTAAATTTCCAGAGTCTCACTCACTGTAATGAATCATAGAATCGTACTGTACAGAAACAGGCCCGTCAGCTCACCTTGTCCACACCAACCGTGATGCCTATCCACGCTAAACCCACTTACCTGGATTAGGCCCATATACCTCTACACCTTTCCTTCCTAAGTACCTGTCCAAATGCGTTTTAAACATTGTTATTGTATCTGCCTCCATCACCTCCTCTGACAGCTTGTTCCAGATAACCACCATCCTCTGCATAAAAAACTTACCCTTCAGTTCTCCTTTGAATTTCTTCCCGCTCATTTCAAACCTGTGTCCTCTAGTTCTAAACTCCCCTGCTCTAAGAAAAAGGCTCTGACTATCTATTCCTATCTATGCCCCTCATGATTTTATAAACCTCTATAGCCTCCTGCATTCTAGTGAGAATAAACCCAGTCTATCCAATCTCTCTTTATAATTGCAGCCCTGCATTCCAGGCAACATTCTGCTGGATCTCTTCCTGTAGTGTGGCAACCAGAACTGTATACAGTGCTTCAAATGCAGTCGACCCAATGTTTTGTACATCTGCAACACGATGTCCCTACTCTTATGCTCAGTGCTTCAGCCTATGAAGGCAAGCACTACACGATGTCACCACTTTCAGTGAGCTATGGACTTGCCCCCATTGTCCTTCTATAAATCAACAATCCTAGGTCCCTACCATTTATGCTATATGTCCTACCAGAAAAAACAGGCAGTGTGATCTGAACTTGTTATGTACATAACCCATTCTCATTTTTATAGCAGTAAATATATTATTTGAATGTTCTGTCATTAGTGAGAAGGCACACTACAAACCTATACAGATCTGGTTCCCACCCTCTAATTCAGAGCCTGATTTAAGGCACTAAAAGAAAGTGAGACCTGCCAGCTTCATGTTAAGTTCCTCCTTCAGTATTCCCACTGCCCTACTGATAACCTCTTTCCCTCATCCACTTACTTCCTGTGGCACTCATGTTGTTGCCTCCCTATGCAGCTGCAGTTAACAATTCCTTAATGCCATGATGGCCTCCTGATTGTTTTTCTAATCAGTAGCTGGTGAGGATGTCAATTTTGATGGCCTCAGTGTGGAAAACAGAAGATAGAAAACAATAACAAGGTTTTGTCATTGAGGTAGACAGAATTTCCAGATTCCTGGTCTCATCTGGATTTCTGCTGTTTTAGTCCTCCAGCTACCTCTTTGTAAATATTGGAGCTTTAGAGTTCAGAACAGGTATTTCAAATCATCGAACTACAAAGTTCTTCCATAACAAAAAATAATAATGTTGCCATAGTCTGAGATATTATGTCATTTTGTTTTTAAGATATCGATGAATGTGCAACAGACCCCGGATTATGTGAATCTGGCACATGTAGTAATACTGAAGGAAGCTACATATGCCTCTGTGCACCAGGATCTATACTATCGCAAAATGGAAGAAAGTGCATCGGTGAGTTTATGATTATAATCAGCCATAATTAATAAAACCTCTACTCCAGGATTAAAATGTTAACATTTTTGTGCATCATAGCAGAGCACTGCCACAGAATAATAAATACAGGTTTGATTCCTCTCACATCCCTGGAAATACTTTCTGTTGATAAAGAGATTATGGAATATCCTGTATCTCTCAAGGACGTTGCTAAAGTAGATGGTTAAATGTCAGGTGAAATTTAATGCTGACAAATACAAAGTTACATTTTGGTAGGAAGAATTAGAAGAGGCAATATAAACTCTAGAATATATTTCTAAAAATGACACAAAATCAGAAAGATCTGGGAGTGCATATCCATAGACTATTGAAAGTGGCAGGGCAGGAGGAAAAAGTAGCTAAAAATGCATCCAGCATCCGGGGCTTTATAAGGAAAGGAAGGACAAAGAAGTCATGATGAACTTTTATAATATATAGGTTTGATCATAACTGAAGTACTGTGTCCAGTTCTTGACACCATACTTTAGCAAAGGCTTTAGAGATAACAGATCTACAAAAATAATTCTAGGATTGACTGGAGAAGCTGGGCCTGTTGTTCTTGGAGCAGAGGAAGTTGTCAGAAGATCAAATGGAGGTGTTTAAAACTGTGAAAGTTATAGACAAAGGAGATCAAGAGAAATTGTTCCCATTGACAAAAGGGTCCAGAATTAGAGAACACAGAATGAAGTTGATTGGCAGAAGATCCAAAAGTGACACGAGTAAAAACTTTCTCATGCAGTGAGTAGTTAGGGTCTGGAATGCACTGCCAGAAGTAGTAATGAAAACAAATATAACTGTTATGTTCAATAGAGAGCTGGATAAGTATCTAAAGGAAAAGAATTTACAGGGCTATGGAGTGTGGGATTGTTCTTAAATAGAGCTAGTACAGACTCGATGGGACTGAATGGCCTCCTTCCATGCTGAAAGCATTCTTTGGTTTCTTTGGAATTACTTCTTGTATTTCTGTGGGCTGTTACAATATATTAAAATACTGATGTTTCTTTTAAGGACTGACAGGATTTGCATTGAACCAGTTCAGGTAGTTCTGCTATAATGCAAGAGTTGCATTCCTAAGGAACCTTGCATTATAGAAAATTGCATCACAAAAACAATTGTGTCAGTGGGAAAAAGGGCATTAGGGGCTAGAGAGTTTCAGACTCACAATAACAAAGTTATTTTTCCCACAGGATTTTCAAAAATAAAGGTATTTTTAATAGCTATGTTTATTTTGTTACTGCAACCTAAAATACTGACGGCTGAGTGTTACATTGTTCAATAGAGTATCGTTGCACAAGTATCAATAGAAGCCATTACTTATCAATTTCCAAAGCAACTCTTCAACTCTCTTAAGTGGCCTCCCACAGTAAACTGGCAGTTTGTATTCTTAAGAGACAGTGGTGTCTGATTATGGCAGGGTTAGTTCCCAATGGAAACCATGCTGTAACCAATTCTGCCCACATAATGCAAATAGTGTTCCCTAGTTCATCAATCATGTTATAGCCAATTCACATTATGGAAACATGATATTAGCAGATCTACGTGTATTTTAGTTAAGATTCTAGATTAAGTCTGTTCTAAAACTTGCATCAGATTAAAATTTATGATCTAGCCATGTTCAGCCTTTGAACAATAATTTAATGTGGTCCCAACAACAGTGGCAATTCCTTGAAAACCAAGATTCACACATGTTAAAGTGAAATTGTCTTCATAGTCTCAAAACAGAGATACTTGTTTCAAGACTTGAAATAGTGATTTTGTTTCTATTAATTTTGATATGTCTACTTTTGAACTTAGTTACCTTTTTTCAGATTTCTCTATGTTAAAATCAGCAAATTTTAAGTCTGATTTTAAGCCTGACGATAGTAATGAGCCTTACCTGTTAGAGGTGTTTTTTGGGAAATTGAACCTTTTATACCTACCAGTTAATTACATTACCTCCAAAATCAGCCAAGGAACAGCTGCATACTATTAAGAACATTCCTGGCCAAACCCATACTGGAGTTTTCAGGTTCTGTTTAATAAGACAGATCATTAGATTGTAAAAGGACTTGTCAGATTCTTCCAATCCTTTCTAAATGCAGGGACAATGCCAAAAGATTGGAACTGGTAGATGTGATAATGTTCAAAAAGAGACATAAAAACATGGCTGACCATTACAAACTTACTTGTTTAGGTGGTGGGGAGGCATTCAGAAACAATAACCAGGCACTTGGAAATTTCTGAATTAATAA
This sequence comes from Rhina ancylostomus, assembly GCA_030265395.1. NCBI lineage: Eukaryota > Metazoa > Chordata > Chondrichthyes > Rhinopristiformes > Rhinidae > Rhina > Rhina ancylostomus. Next base: position 4,088,866 of record JARFYF010000066.1, read on the forward strand.
AGAAGAGCCAGCAGAGATTTGTTTGCCTAATCTGATTGAATGTTTTAATGAGATAATAGAGAAGGTTGAAGAATGGAATAAATACAGTGGAATTCATCTGCACAGATATTTGGAAGGTGTTTCACATATTCACACATAAAATGTGGGTCTGTAAGATTGAGGCCCCAGAATAAAAGAATGCGTGGCAGCATAAATAATAAACTTTGCCAAGAATAAAAAGCAAAGAATTGTAGTAAACTGTTGTTGATAGAGATTGGTGTTCCCGAGGGGTCTCTGCTAGGACCACTGTGTTTTTTGTTTTTGTTAATACAAACTTGGATATATGTCTACAGGGTGAAGTCTCAAAATTTGCCAACCACCAACTTGGAGGTATGGTAAACTTCAAGGAAGGTAGTAATAGAGTTAAAGAGGAGATAGATAGGCAGACCATGACAGTTGAGATTCAACAGAAGTGTGAAATGTTACATTTTGGCAGAAAGAAAAGAGGAGAAAACATAGACTAAATGACACGATTCTGTAGGAACAGAGAAACTTGAGTGTATATCAGTATGAACCTTTGAACTAGCATGACATGTTGAGCACAATTAGTAAAGCATGTTGGGTCCTAGGCTTCATAAAAAGAAGTGTGGAATATAAAAGCAGTGACTTCATGTTGAATCTTTATTGATTACTGGTTAAACCTCAACTATAATTAGTATATTGCATACCGTTCTTGTGCATTTTGGAAGGATGTGAACATCCTAGAGAGGGTAAAAAAATGTATACTGGAATGTTTCCAGGGAAAGGAGAGTTGAATGACAAGATTAAACTGGAGAAAATGCATTGATTCTTCTTAGAGAAAATAAGGTTGAGTGGAGATTTGGGGGAGCTGTATATGATGAAGTGCTGTTCCTGGAAGTTAGATTGGGCTAAGTGGCCAAAAACCAGAAGTCAGAATGGGAGTGGGATGGAGAACTAAAGTGATGGGCAATGGCAAAATTCAGAGTCACCCTTGGAAACTGAACAAAGGTGTTTTGCAAAATGCTCACCCAATCTGTGTCTGGTTTCTGTGATATATAGGAGACCATATAGACTTAGATACGGTAAACAGAATGACAACAGAGATAAACAGTTCCTATTAGCAGATGGTTCAAGGATCCAAAGATGTTGATTTAAAGTAGTGGACCAAAAATATGTTTAGAAGAATGTGAGATAGTTTGATCAAAACTTACAAAATTCTTGCAAGACTTGACAGGAGGATACAGGGAGGATATTTCCCTTGCCTTTAGAATCGAGAACTAAAAGTCACAGATAAAGGGGTAGGCCATTGAGAATGAGGTTAAGAGAAATATTGTCTTTCAGAAGGTGGTGAATATTTAGAATTTTCTACCCTGCAGGGCTGTGGAGGATTAGTCATTGAGTTCATTTGAAACAGATTGATAGACTGCAGGATACTAAAGGTATCAAGGGATATTAGGTTAGTGTAGGAAAATAGCACTGAGGTAGAAGATCAGCCAGTGACCTTGATGAATGGTGGAGTGGGCTCAAAGAGTCAGAGGGTCTACTTATCCTATTTTTTATGAAAGTCATGATGGTCATACTCATCAGAAATAAATTCATTGTTGAATCCCTGAGGACAAGGAATGTGCATTTTGCAATGGAATTTCAGTATTAAAATGTTAGTGTTTGAAATCATGTCTCTGAACAGTTTTTTTCACCGACCAAGACATTTTTAAGATTGTTAAGCATTTCATTAAATGTAAATTAAACTATTTTGACCAAATATTTATGTCCACAGCAAGTTTAAAATGATACTTACTATGAAACCATAATGAGTTACATAATTCTGAAATTGTTACAGAAATCACTTATTTTGTACTGATACTTCCATTTTCTTTTATTTTTTATAGATGTGAGAGAGAGCTTTTGCTTCTCTAAGTTTGAGAACGGCGTTTGCACTGCACCCAAATTAAAAAACATCACCAAATATACGTGTTGTTGCAGCTTCATGCCAGGTGAAGGATGGGGTATCCCATGTGAGATCTGTCCCAAAGAACCAGAAGGTAGGCAAATGATGATGGACCAATGGCATTATCCACAAATGAACTAATTCAAGGTACCAAAGGTACACATTAGAATGAAGTTTTGAATACCCATACTATAATTTTCAACAATGTACTGTATTTTATGAACAGACATACCAATTTTAAGCCCATTAGGCTGCATTATGCTGGCTGTGGATGGTGACCTCAGAGGGAACTGCTGGTGTTCAGCTGCTCCCAGATAAAAAAAAGTCTGTCACACAAGAGATTCTGCAGATGCTGGAATCTGGAGTAACGCATACAAAGTGCTGGAGGAACTCAGCAGGTCAGGCAGCAGCTATGGAGAGAAATAAACAGTTTCGGGACAAGACCCTTCATCAGGATTGGAAAGGAAGAGGGCAGAAGCTCAAATAAGGTGGTCAGGAGAGAGGGAGGATGCCTACGTGTGCTTCTCCCCCTCCCCTGACCTTCTTATTCGAGTTTCTGCCCTCCTCCTTTCCAGTCCTGATGAGGGGTCTTGGCCTGCAACTGTTTATTTCTCTCTATAGATTCCGCCTGACCTGCTGAGTTCCTTCAGCTCTTTTTGAGTGTGTTGAAAACAAACTCTGTGACTTCTGCAAATCCATTGTAAATCCCAGACGTCCTGAGTAACAGGTGCCAGACAGAACTGCCTTAGTGTCAGAGTTCCCATTCATTAGATTAAGGATTCCTGGCCAGGAGATTAAGAGTTAACAAGGTGAACTTTTTTTTTGCTTTTGAGATTTTAATTTTTTAAAATCTATTTCAATTGTATTTTAAAATGTTTTCATTTTTGAATTATTGAATGCAATCTTAATATTTTTTACATATCTCCAAACGTCAGAGATATTTTAAAACTGTTTCAAAGCCATGACAGCTTTGACAAGATACAAGGTTCCAATACTAGCCTTTCCTCCATCAAAGGTTTCAATGGATTTCTAGGATCCAAAATCTCAGCGAGATGCTGTCAGATGCATACGCCACTGATGCCTCAGTACGTCTTGCCAAACCTCCTATATTTCCAAGGATCAGCTTAATGAGCCCAATTCAACAGATTGAATTATATTAATATTATCTAACAGAATCAATTTTCAGAAATAATCAAGGCCTATCTTAACAAATGTAACCTAAAAATCAGAAAGGACTGATGATGAGGCCCAGATAACTAGGAACCAGCACAAATCCTAAAGGAGTAGATTCTTATATACTAACCTCTAAAATTCTTGTGTAAGTTATAT
>JARFYF010000066.1:4092152-4102534 GCA_030265395.1 Rhina ancylostomus
TGCTAAGGTACACTGTGGAAACATACTGCAGTTTTATATCTAAAAGCACTGCAAATACCTTTATCTTTTTATGTACGTGTTGCAGTACATATAGGACTGATATCAGAGAGTTCTTCACATGAATAGACTTCTAAATAATTGAAATACAATAGCAAGCTTATTTAAGATGAAGATCAGGAGTTACTAATAGCTAATCAGTTTATAAATTAGTTTACAACAGTCAACAGGTTCAACCAAGCTACAAATGGCACTCTTCCAGAGGTACGTCAATCCTCCTTCCAGGAGGATATCAGACTTGGAGTCAGTAAGATGTTGATTTCTCAGTGAGGGAGATGTCCCGTGAAGGGAGATAAAGAAGGGAATTAATGCTTGGAGTCAGAGGATGTGGATGAGGTATTAAATGAGTACTTTGCTTTGGTATTCACCAAGGAGAAGGACATGGAAGATAATGAGAGCAATGTGGGGCATGCTAATGAGATAGGGCATTTTGAGATGAAGAAGGGCATCAAGGAATATGGGCAGAGAGTGAGAATATAATAAACTCTGATAATTGGCACACACAGGACTTCAACGGTGCCAGACTGTTGGATGTTATTCTCTGTCAATACCCAACACGTTTCTTTTAGATGTGACATAATAATAAATAAACTGGGAATAAATTTCCCAGTGAATCTGGTAAGTTTAAAGAGAGCACAGGAAATGGAACCCTGGTGAGTTTAAGGAAACCGGAGCCCTCAGAAGAGCACGTGGGATCCGGGGCCATGGCAAGTGGCAGAGAGCTCAGGAACCAGGATCCCAGTGCCGGATGATAGCAAGGGATCCGGGGCCCTGGTGAATGGAATGGAGTGCAGGAACCAGGACGCTAGTGAGTGAAAGGGAACCCTGGTGAGTCAGAAGTGTGGTGGGAACCGAGGCCATGGTGAGTTGGAAGGGTGCGTAGCAAACATTACTAGGTAAATCCAAATGCCAAACCATTAGGATTTCCAAATGATTGAGAGCAGATTATCTAAGTTTTACTGGTATTGAGATAGCGTATAAGCAATGACCGTTTTGAATATTGGAACAGGCTCAAAGGGCTATGTTACCTACTTCTGCTCCTATTTTGCTATGTCTTTGTTTTCTAAAGTTCAAATACACCACATTAACTGGTTCACCACTATCTATCCTGCTGGTTATAACCTCAAAAAACTCTGACAGATTTGCCACACCTGATTTCTCGAACATAAATCCATGTTGACTGTCCAACCAACTATTATTTTCAATATTTCCATCCAGTATTGCGAAAGCTGTAAATATTATTTGGAATGCATTTAGTTTTGGATTTCCATTTCTGTTCTTTTTTACATTTGCATGGATAGGTAAAGTGGCAAGTACCAAGGAATTTTTTATCAATATGGTTATCCAAATAGTTTGATTCAATATAATTTGCTCTTACAATTTCTTTTCAATCATTGTAAAATCTATTGTATATCAATACCTTATGTTGGCCAAAAGGTGAATGGGAGAAGTGGGGAGGAGGGTGTCACATTTATACACTGGTATGATTTATACAGCATTACAACTTATAATGTGTCTGCTTGTGGTAACATCAAGTGAGTAACTTTGGGTAACATCAGATGGGCCACATTCCATCCACTATATTGATCTTGGACCCCTAACTGCTCTTAGTCTGACCTCTCCACTTTCTCTGTCAGCTTACCCTCTTCACTGACTGTCAGATATTCCTCTCCAATTCTGTTGTCAGAACTTATCTCCTATGCAACAGGATTGACCTGTCCACCACCACTGACACACTGCCCTTCGCCATTCCTACTGCAGGGCTTCACCTCATATGTGCCAGATTGCCCTCTCTACTCCCATTGCCAGATTGCATGCTGACTGATCTCTCCAGTCTCATTGTCATACTGCCCTCTCCACTTCCACTCTCTGATGCTCCCCAGGAGGGAGGTGATGGTTTACGCACAGACATACGTATATTGGATTTTAGGGGTACATACATATCATCTGCAAATTGATTTGGAATACTTAATTGATTTAGCCTTATTAATTTCATTGTAGAAGCATTTGGAAAACTGTGCCCCAGTGGCTTAGTGGGAATTACAATTAACAGGGAAGGTTCACAAGTAGGTAAGGTCTGATTTTTCTTTCATTTACTGTGGAATCAAAGTAAATACCTGTTTGAGTGCCTAGAGTTGGCAGCTTAATAAAATGGAGGCCTCTAATGTGTATAATCATAGGAAGCAGTCCATTTAAAATGAAATGGATTCATTTTGATTTTTAATAGTTGCATCTTTTCATTCTTATGGTTATAAAACTGACCTAAATCTGATTGGAAAATATTGACCTAAATCTGATTGTGATATATGAGAGAAATTCCTTTCACAAGAATGAATAATGTATAAAACAAGCAGTTGAGACCTTTGCTCTATATAGTGAGGAAACAACAAAAGTATTAATTCCCCAAATGAAATTTTCCTATAGTATCTTGCTTGTAATATTAGGCTTTTGCTTATTGGATATATTTTATTGATTTTTATAAAGTAGATGCATTCATTTTAAATATGAGTCAATGTCTTAAATGGCAAGATTATATTTCCAGTGACACTTGAAGCATAAACATTTTTCTGCATTTTTCTCTGGTGAAAGACACGGATGAATGTTCTATAGACCCAGGAATATGTAAAAATGGACAGTGTATCAACACTGATGGTTCCTTCCGCTGTGAATGCCCATTTGGTTTCAATATCGATTACAGTGGAATCAAGTGTGTAGGTGAGTTCTCTTTAAATGTCATGAAAACAAATAACACAATATTCTTTGTTATCACATCACTTTCTATACAGGCATTTGCTGTATTTTGCTGAGTTATAGTAACAATTACACCTCCTTCCAGCATCATTTACATTATCAGCTATGAACCACAATCAAGTCCATTATCTTGGGAACAGCAGCATTTGTGATCTCACTGGAGGGAAAATATCAAAACATGGAAAAGCTTCCTTATTTTTTAATGATTTAAATGGGATATGGCTCTGAATTCCTAGCCCAAAGAAAGTATTGTAATAAGTAAGCTAGGTTTTAGAGGCCAGCTGAAGTTCTTTTATGTCCCTAGTTTTACTTGTTTCTTTTTATTAAAAAGAGATAATTTCACCAGGAGAGTAAGCAGTTCCTTTAAAAAAAATCCACCTTCTATTCTGTTACAGATTTGACAGGATTGGTGGTATCTGACAGAAATCCTATCAATTTCACTTCTTTTGACCCAACACCAAGTACTTCAGCATGAGGCAGGTGTGTTGATCACATGTTCACAGAGTTGGAGCCCTGTTTTGTCATGACACTCAAAAGTCTAGAGTTGTATTCTCCTATTCTACACAAAGAAGCAACACATAGTAGTTTAGAAGTATCAAACCTGCTGTTGGGCAGACAGATGGGAAGTTTTGTAAATGACAGTGGTGTCCACCATTTTAAACAAATAGATTCAGGATGACGTCGCTGCCACATTAAGCTGGGGTGGAGCTACTCTCAAACTGCTCAGAAAATTTAAGGCCAAGAGATTACATTTTACATTTTATCTCCCTTGCAACAGATACTGATGAATGCTCTGTTGGTAATCCTTGCGGCAATGGAACATGTACTAATGTTATTGGAGGGTTTGAGTGTGCATGTGAAGAAGGATTTGAACCAGGACCTATGATGACTTGTGAAGGTAACCATCTTCATTCCATTTTATTTCCACACAAGTAAATTTGATTTTACAGTGCTCTTTATTTCAGACCCATCTGATTAAAAGTGATCTTTTCCAAGGGTGAAATGTGAAATGCCATTTCAGGAGTGTTGCCAAGGAAATTATACAATGTTGTTCAGAAGAGCAACCATCATTGGTCACACTAAGAACTAATTTTTATTAGCACTGGGCAAGTCTGAGATCTTCTATTCCCATTTCAAACTGGATCTCCCATGACCTGAACACCTCAAGATCCAGACCCTGTGATTTGCCTGAGGTCCAATCCCTTGACTCTTTGATTCCCCCAGGTCCCAACAAACTGAAGACATTTGGTCCCCGCACCCATCACTTTGTGAACTCACCAAAGGAGTCCCTATTCTCCACGACCACCAATCACCCATGTCTGCCACAAAGCACTGATTCTCTGATAAACAAGCAATGCTCCCTTCCCAACTCTCTCCACCCACTCTTGCCTCATCATGCATCATGATACAGGTGTTTCAATGTAACCTTCCCCACATTCCCTTGTGCCCTACTCCTCCAGTGGCTGAACTGATAGTGGCACATGAAGGAGAAATTGTAAGTGTAGCTCAATAACTTTAGGAATTGATGAAGTATAGACCCATCCAATGCCAGTTAACATGCTGATTACAGAACACTACAGTTTCGGGGCTAAAATTTTCAATTGGTCCAGTTTGGCATAGATCAGTGAGATCTTTCAATTACTACTGGAGGGCAAGGATGTGGACACAACAAATGGTATGGTTGTTACTATGATGGGAAGCATTTAAAATAATCACTTTTGATAGTTGCCTAATCAACTTCATGTTTACAGAAGTAGTGAAGTCAGAGTTGAGTTCAGTCCCTATGCATCATGAAATATTGGCAGTTACTTATGCCCTCGTGTTAGTCAACACCTTCAGTCAGAAAGAAATTAAAGTGGAAAATTGAAGAGCATAAAGTATATTCATACTAATGTTTGGGAGATCAAAGATAACATTTTATTGTTATTGCTTTCCAATACCAGACATAAATGAATGTGCACAAAATCCTCTGCTTTGTGCATTCCGCTGTGTTAATACCGTAGGAGGATATGAATGTAAATGTCCTGCTGGTTATGTTCTCAGACAAGATGGGAAGATGTGCCGAGGTGAATTCAAATTTCTATTTTAATGCTTGGTAACTTTGTCTTTTAAGTTTAATATCTGTAGAAATAATACATTTTGAGCATTGTTTAATCCTAGCAACATAATTATTAATACAAAGTTCAAAACTGAATTCATTTAGAAACAAACTGTCTCTTCTCTCTATCCAATATGGGAAATAACCCCATTGTTGGAAGAACTGTGCATCCTTCCTGCTGAAAGTTACTCCATTTATACTTTAGCCAACTTTACAAGTTTGTTGTGCAATATGCCATTTTATATTCAACATAGAAGGACAATACTTCATTCCTTAGAGTGGATACTGACTTTGAACAATAGTATTCAATGGTTGGTGATGAATCAACAGTCAGATTTAATGATTTCTCTTCTCATTTCAATTTGTATTGATATCAGTTCATAATGTGCTTGATTTGAACCACTGTACTGTTGTTAGAACTCAGAAACAAAATATTATAATAATGTTTCAATTTATATCACTTTGATAGAAAACATGATAATATACAAAAATCACTATTTTGATTTTAAACCCTCTTTTGTGAAGACTTCACCAGAATCTTACCTTGGATTTATGGAGTGTAGTTATTTGTTACTTAATATCCATGAAAGCTAAAGAAATATGTGCTTTCTTGCAGTTATAGTAGCACTTGACAGGCAATGTGAACTTTTGTTCCAAGAACAACAAAATCTCAGAAACAACAATGTGAAGAATCACCTCAAGCCTATTGTTAAAGGAAAAGTATGGGCCAAGACACCAACACAGCCACTTCCAGGAATTGTGTTGTGGCACTTCAATGTGCAGTTGTAGAGGCAGATGGAATCCTTAATCCAGCATCTCATTCAAAGCATGACGCTCCATAACTCCAGATACCTCTGTATCAGCCTCCACGGCATGCTCAAGATGTGGATGTGGTCTTAAACTAACTTTTTGACTCAGACAAGAATGCTCTCACAGACCCAGACTAACACATATACTGTAAATACAAAGTAACAGGCTAATTCATCACAAGCACAATGCAAGTTCATAACCTGATTGGACCTCATTGCCATGCACATTAGATTTTTCATATAAAAATCATCTGTAATGTTAATGAAAACCCCCAATGTTGCATAATTTTACAGATCAGGATGAATGTGAGGAGCAACTGGATGATTGTGCATCAAGAGGAATGATTTGCAAGAACTTGATTGGAACTTTCATGTGTATCTGCCCACCTGGACTAGTGCGCGAGCTGGATGGTGAAGGGTGCATTGGTAAAAGGACAAGTCTTTATGAATATCTTACCACTCAGCTTAGAATACTTGAGTTCATTTTTGTAATATACCATATCAAACATGTCATAATTATTTCAACCAGATGAAAATGAATGTCGCACCAAACCTGGCATTTGTGAAAATGGTCGATGTATTAATACTGCAGGAACTTATAGGTGTGATTGCAATGAAGGATTCACTGTCAGTTCCACACAGACAGAATGTGTTGGTGAGTTTTCAATTTTTAATGATTGATGGTAGCTTTGGTGCCAATGTTAATTTTACTAGATATATTGTAGTCTAAATTTCTTCAGTTTTCTGCTGTTGCACTGTATTAATTTGCAGTGCTGCAAAATCAGAGTTGTGTATTTTAGTCAGGAGGGAGCAGAAGGGAGTTTTTCAAAAAGCAAGGTATGCACTTCAAGGGAGAATATTACCAGAAAATTATGCAATTTGCTACAGATGCCCCATGCAAAAAAACTCAGCATTGTTTACAAGTTGAGCTTAAATAGACCATGTGCTCAGATAACACTAAGTCAAAAGAAGTAGTCGGTATTTGCCTAAGGTGATCATGAGCATTAATTATTTCCACATCAGGCATTTTCAGTATATCAAGATAAGTTTGCGAGTTCATTACCTTAAAAGTGCTATTTTTAATTATCTGCATCCATAATCAGTAGGTACATGGGCTGGATTTTAAAATCAATGAAAAGCAAAGGAATAGCACTAGCCCATAGATACACTTGTCCACAGACTTTCCATGGAACTCAGAATCTGAACTTGTTGCTATTAGAGAGCCAAAATAGGGAAGCACCTTTTAGAGGATATCTGGGACCTCCATGAACAGAATGAGAGATTACGGAAATAAATGGGAAATGGGATTGCTCTGAGAGCCAACACAGACTCAATAGACTGAATAATCACCTTCCATGTCATAAGAAAACATCAGAAATATTTCAGTAAGTTATAATGTATCTCTGCTAACCAGTCAAATACTGAGTGATGGCAAGTCTCAGTCATATGCAATTTAGCACAGCAATGCCATAAATAATTTATAGAAAGCAAAATAGAGGAAAACAAACCTGGGATTTTAAAATCAAGGATCGAGACAAATAGAAAATGTATAAAGGGAATTTAAACTTCAACTTTAAAACAAAATCCAATAATAAGACTAAATGAATGGATGTTTATTGTAGTGTTCTGTGTCTGTGCCACCAAGTTTGTTTGGCAATAATCAAGATTTTTCATTGTATTAAAGATTAATATTCAGATGGACAAACCCTGTTTTTTCTGATGGGTTCAGTTATTATCCATTTAGGTAAATTCCCCAATTTCCTGATGTCCACATTTAACATCCAAGTACACTTGCAGCTGCCAAAAGTTGCTGTCTCATTCACTCTTCAATAACAGTTAGCAGAGATAGACTCACTGTAATTTCTGATGGAACATGCACACTTACATCTGTCTAATTTGGGACATAATAGCTGACAGAGAGTAAAGCTTTATCTGTCATGTGTTTCTGGATTCCTCTTTAGCTGAAAGGATATTGTGTAAATCTACAGCAATTTTTGCAGTAAGCCAAAACTGTTGAGCAGTTATACATGAATGGTTACTTAAATGAAACAGTACATTGATTCATTATTTGTCATCTTTGTATGAGAAATGTAATTGTAGCTATTGATTATTTTAACTAAAAGTTTTGCATTAAATTAAGGACCATTGTATGTCAATTAAATAATAGAATGATTCATTTGTAAAGATGAATAGAGTAGGTATATTTACTGTAACATAGTAAAGCACCTTAACTTTTCCTTTACACAGCTGGATATATTATGCTTAAGTTTTTGTATCCATTCCATTTGGAGGAGGAATTCACAGCCAACTTCAACATGAATTATTATTAAGTTTTGCTATTTTTAAAAAGATTAATATCATTTAAGGAAGTGAAGTTTTTATAATTATAAATATTAATTTTATGCTGACTTTTTTAAAAATATAACAATTTGTAAATACATGAATCATTTTAGTAATTGTTATTAGATCTTTCAAGTACAATATTGCCAACAATGTTCAAACAGGGAAGTGCAAGCTGTGATTGCAGATATTGTCCCTTTCATGCAAAATTTGATTCAGTCATCTAGTGATCTGGATGGAGGTAGCTGGTAGATCTAAGTATGGCACACTGGCTACCAAATTATCCAGCTGTATTAAAGTGATGTAAATTTCACAACGTGCTGATGTACTTGAATTTTTTTGCAGACAACCGCAAAGGTTTATGTTTCGCGGAAGTGCTACAGACCATGTGTCAGATGGCCTCCAGCAGCCGAAATCTTGTTACAAAATCAGAGTGCTGCTGTGATGGTGGACGTGGCTGGGGGTCCCAATGTGAAATCTGCCCATTTCCAGGAACAGGCCCTTTTAAGAAACTCTGTCCTCTTGGACCTGGTTACACCACAGATGGAAGAGGTAATTATGTCAGCTGCTGTTCAATGATACTCATTGTTTTTGACTTTATATTTAATCATGTTCTTCATGAATCATTGAATTTGGCAATGTTTTGTGATATTTTCCAGCAATAACAGCTTTTTTTGTGTAAGATTCCAGAGACGTATGGCACAGAAACTGGCCATTCAGCCCATTCAGTCCATGCCAGTATTCAAATCTATCAGCCAAACCCTCTATTCTCTTCTGCCTCGTTTGCCTGTCCAGCTTCCAGCCTCTCCTTAAACATTTCACTGCTGTTCTGTTTAACCACTCCCCATGGCAGCAAGTGCTACATTCACAGTAGTCTTTGAATAAAGAAGTTTTTTCTGGCTTTGCTACTAGATTTCTTGGTGACGATTGTATATTGATGATTATCTAATTATACTCTTTCCCACAAATGGAAACATTCTCTTTGTAGAGACCCTATCAAAACCTTTCATATCCAGTCAGCCCTTTCTGAAGGGAGAAGAGAGCCAACCTGTTCATCCTTTCCTGATGTATAACCCTGCATTTCTGAATTCATCCTTATTCATCTTCCCTCTTCTCTACACCCTCTCGAATGACTCTGTATCCATTCTATAATATGCTGATCAGAACTCTTAAGTGTGATCCATCTCTTAAGAGATTCAAACTCTTAAATCAGATTCACACCTAGATTCACACCTTCCACGTAATAGAAACCTTCTTGACCTACCAAATTATACTCCCTTGCATTTATCTGTGTTGTACTTAGTTGGCCAATTGTGTGGCCATTCTGCAAGTTTATTGATGTCCTCTTGTAATTTGCTGAAGTCCTCCTCAGTATTGACTGAGCAGCCCTCAGTTGGATTGTCATTTAGTCCTAAAGTCTTTGCTTAATCATTTCTTTTTATCACATTGGATTGAATTGAATTGGCTGAAGACTGGTTTCTGTGATGATGGGAAGCTCAGGAGGAAGCCGAGATGCTTCGTCCACTCAGCACTTCTTGTGGAGCATGATTGTCAGCACTTCAGCCTTGTCCTTAGCATTCACATGCTGGATCCTCCCATCACTGAGGATGGAAACGGGCATAGATCCATTTCCTCCTGTTAGCCGTTTAATTGTTCATCACCATTCACAATTAAAAGCTACAGGTTTTGAAGGTAGGAAAATTAATTGAGAGGTAGAAGGATTTAAGAAAGAAATTTCAGAGTTTGGAGATATAGCTGCAAAAGGACATTCAGAGGGACAGGCTGGGGGACGGAAAGAGATGGAGGGAGTAGTTGAGGTGGACAAGGTTACAGAGATAGTGAGGGGAAAGGGCATGAAAAGATTTAAGTATTAACAAATATTAAAAACAAATTGTTTTTGATATTGTTCTTACTCATCTGTGGCTGCTGTTGTATATGGTTCCTCTTTAATAAAATGTGCTGGTTGACTTTAGCCAGAAGTTATATCTAGATTCTATATTAGAATGGATAGATGGGTGAACGAAAAGGGATCGCATGCTTATAGGAACAAAATGGATAAAAGCAATTAAAACTATTTGCTCACATTGAGGGTAAACTGTGCCAATGGCTGTTTAAATGAAGAAATGTTTATTTGTAACAGATATATATTTCTTTGCATACTGTTTAGAACATAGAACATTACAGCACAATACAAGCCCTTGGTCCCATGATGTTGTACCAACATTGTATACTGTTCTAAGATAGGACACTTTTATTAGTCACATGTACATCGAAACACACAGTGAAATGCATCTTTTGCGTAGAGTGTTCTGGGGCAGCCTGCAAGT